>JAVXUL010136231.1:0-15266 GCA_035590515.1 Trichilia minutiflora
TTTATTAATTATTTCGGATAATTATTGAATTTTCCATAAATGAAAAACTTACATATATGCATATTTAAGGAACTTAGAAAAGATCATAGAATTTATAAGATAAACACATCTTCAAAAATTAACGATAGAATTATAATGTAAGCTTGATTTTAGTTCGTTAATAAGCGAAACGTGACACCATACCACTTTGTGACATAAATTACATAATTCACACAATTTTAATATTGTACTTGTATTGAATCTATTTTAACTAATGGGACAGTGATACACTAAAAATATATATTTAGTAAATAAATAGATCAAAATATAAAAATTTTAAGATTTTGACCTTAAATTAACCTGATCAAATTTGATCCGAACTGATCGAATTTTGTAAATGTTGATCATTAGTTGATAATCATGACCTCAAATGCATGTGATTAGTCCTCAATGTCCAAGGTCTTCACGTTATCCTTGTTTCATGTCATCCAATATCAAAGGGGATAATATTGTTACAAATGCAATCCACACATACGAGAAGAAGGAATGAATTAAGCAAGAAGCAGAAAACATAACTAATCGACACGTCACACGTATACGCTAAAAGCCAACCCCACTTCCCATTTCTGTCCGCTTTTCTTTAATTTTAGTCGTTTTGCCTTATTCTGCTTCGTTCATATTATTATTAAATCAATGATCAATCTATAAACTAAACCCCCTTCATTTATTATGTTTAGTTTAAGATTCTGTAAAAAGTACTCCTATTGATTGAACAGGAGGACCTGACGGTTGGTGGGGTCAGAGGGTTTGTTTTACATCTGATAATAGCTTCTGGTTGATGGCTTGTTGGCTTTGCATTGATTTGCTCTGCATTATTTAGTTTTGATTTATATGGGTTGTTTTGGATTCTTCTTCTTCGATTTGGAAATATTTTTGCTTCAGGTGAGCTCTTGAATCTGATTTCTCTGCTTTTAATGATATTTTATTTGTTTTTAATGGATATTTATTTCTGTATTTATAAAGCTTTCTGGGTATCGTTTGATTTTGTTTGTTGTCATTTCTTTACTGGGATTCTGATTGTTGTCGTATTTGGATTTGTTCTGTTCCATTTTCTTGTATTTGTAACATTTAGCTGCCAGCGGACACGAAACTATCCGTAATTACTAAAAATACTTTAGTGTGGTCATCTGACAAGCTTTTGGAGTGTCTACTTGTCTTCTCTTTTGCTAAGAAGAATACTAGTTACACTGTGTTGTCAACTTAATATATCCTTGCTGTAATTATTTTTGGATCAGTCACTGTTTGGTTGCAAGGATGACATATGAAAAGCATAATTTGGGTCAGATCTACATGTTTAATTGTATTATTCACGGTGCTAAATATAATTTCTCTTGGCTTTTCCCTGTACTTTGCATCAAGATATATTTCATTTCTTGCGTTCTCAAACTGAGAGGTTCTGAAATGTAGTCCAAACTGGCGATTTTCTGAACAACTAGGGTATCACATGGTTATTATGTGTAGCTTAATAACTGAGAGGTTCTCTAGTTGCTAGCTTAATAATTTCTGCACACCTGCAATTGTATCTATACTCACACTTATCTGTCCACCTAGTGCCGGTCAGCCAGACACTATCACCAACATATGTTGTTGACGAGAATTTTTGTTTAGTAATGGTTCACTTCCTGATTTCTTAATGAAAAGATAAATAAAATGCCAATGGACTCCAATAGCCCTAAAATTATGTGTATGCTATTGTAGCCTTGTTATGAACTATAAAGAAGCTAAGAGTATTAAAGTAATATTTTTCTGTATTTATTATTAAAATGAATGCTGCAAGAGAAAACTTCCAGCTGAAATGTGTTTCTGAATGCTGGCTGGAAAATTGATTTGTGTAACATTAGGGTGTTTTATAACTAATGTACACTTCAAAATAAAGTTTTGTTTTCCCTTTGATGTTACTGATTGTATATTGAGAAACAGTTATGAGGGCAAGATAAAGCTGGGAAGAAAATAGGAGAAGGTATAGAAGAAGTCATATAATATCTGCTAATTAAAAGTTGGAAGGAATTATTATGGCAGTGTCTGAACAGACAGTTATGGCGATCAAGTCCTATCAAAATCAGGCTCAAAGTCTTGTTAAGAACTACTTAATAGCAGAGCCTTTTATTCCATATACATCCATCCTTGCTGGTTTATTGGCCTGCAAAGTGGTATAGTCTTTCTTTCTCTTAGTTTCTTTATACCTAATCTGGTTGCACCTTTGCATCCTTTCCCTCCTGATTATATGATATTAAATATTTTTCACTCTAACAGGTCTATGATCTTACTCAGCTAATTAGTACCTTTTACTTCAAGGCGTATAATGGTCTTACAAAACTCCAGCGAATGGAGTGGAACAATCGGTGAGGGTCTAATCCAGATTTATCCCTTTTATATTTTGTGGTAATTATACTTACATCCATATTGATTAATATTCTAATTTTGACAGTGGTATCTCTACAATTCATGCACTTTTTATTACGGCTATGTCATTGTACCTTGTGTTCTGGTCAGATCTCTTTTCTGACCAACAGCTTACTGATCTTATTACATTTCGGAGTTCCTGGCTTTCTAATTTTGGTTTAGGGGTGAGTATTTTTCCAATTGTTGAACATATAACCAAGGTTTGTGTTCATACCTTTCAATAAGTAGCAAATATACATTTGGAGATTTATTTTTCTCCTCTAAAACAATAGTTATGCCTGTGACATTTAAGCGCTAAGCTTTTATATTCTACATTATAGCTGTATGTGGTAGTAGACTAAGGTTTAATTGTCCTCGTTACTTTTGAAATTGAATGCTGCATTTTAATTTTCTCAAACTAATATTTTGATTGGGATTTCTTGTAAATTCTTGGTCAAACAATAGCACCTAGGAATGGCTATGAGTTAGTACATAGAGCCCAGCTTCTCTGTGCATGATCTAAACAAAGCCATATGGATGTGCATGGCTTATGCTGCCTTTGGCTATTGATTCACTTCTATCTTAATCATTTTTTTTTTGTTATGGAAGTCCTCCGTTAGTACAGGCAACTCCCCATTGATGTTGCTAGTGTTGTAATTAGTTTTCATTACTTAATTGATTGTGCTCTTGGATAAGTTTCATGATAAGTGTTCTGATATAATGACTTTGATATGATTTTGACAGGTTTCTGTTGGTTACTTCCTTGCGGATCTTGGGATGATTTTTTGGGCATATCCTTCTCTAGGGGGAATAGAGTATGTAAGTGCATTCTCTAGAACACAAGGCAATCAACTTTTGCTTTTGTGCATTTACTATCATTGTTGTTCTGTAAAAGAATCTGATTTGGTAACAATGTAATTGAATTTACTTTCACCATTTTCTATTTTGCGTCGCTTTACAATTCGATAAACATTTAAACGCCCTGCCTTTTTTCCCTTTTAAATTGGCTTTTGTTTTTCTTCATGGGGAGTTTTTCATTCATATTTTACTGGTTTTATAAGAGAATATACAGCATACTTCATGCAAACTGAAAAAAGCATATTTGACCTTAAGAGTTTTCGATATGTTTTTTCTAATCTACTAGGCATCAAAGTCAGCATCCCCTGGAAATAGACTTGTAGAATTTTGTATGATGTCTTTTAGTATTGATGGGAATTTGCGTAAAACTAGTGGTGAGGATAAAATTGTAAAGGTGGCATTTGCATTAAGTCCATAGTTCAAAAAAATGCAATTTCAAAGGATTGATAACAAGTAACATCTGATTTCAGGTCATCCATCATTCTCTTTCCGGAGTTGCAGTAGCATATTCAATGTTTTCCGGAGAAGGTCAACTTTATACATACATGGTGCTCATATCTGAGGTGACAACTCCAGAAATTAATATGAGATGGTAGGTTTGTAAAATTTAAGCTTTGATTAGGATCTTAAGGTTTGAGTTTAATTATCTGTTTGAGCTCATGAAGGTATCTTGATATGGCTGGTATGAAGAGGTCTAGTACATATCTCATAAACGGTGTCATCATCTTTTTTGCTTGGCTGGTGAGTAAAATTCTCCTGAATTTTCATCATACAGGGCCTTAGTTATTTGGTAACTTTGCAATTCTGATCTTAAGATGACAAAATTTTTTTCTTGAACTTGGTTACATACTAATGGACTCCTGAAATGAATTATAAAAAATACAGATTGCAAGAGTTCTGCTGTTCACTTACATGTTCTACCATGTTTACTTGCACTATGATCAGGTAATTCCTCTTATCTGACATTTGTATCTCCTGAATTTGATATATGTTAGTGATGCAAAAACCCCAAGATCAATTAGTTTGGAAACCCCCAAATCAAGTGTCCAAGAACCCTTAATCCCTTAATCTTGTAAGAATAGAATTCTAAACCCTAGAATAATAAAGTACTCAAGAACTTAGAATATTAATAGAAAGGAATTTGACGCCATAAAGATTACTAACCTTTAATATGTCAATCGCAGATCCGTGAAGAAACCACAGAGATTAGTCATTCTCACTTAGAGAAAAAATCAAAATTCATTCAATCAATAATAATATCCTTTCAAGTTTATAAGGCTATTTATAATCTTAAAAGAAAAACCTAATCATAAAATGAATAGGAAAAAACCCAAAAGTTTTATGGATTTAGACCCAATTAGTAATTGGGCCAAGTCATTATAAGTCTACAAACCAAATTAAACTAATTAAATTAAAATAAAGACGAGCCCAAATAATATATGACTAATTAGAAACTCTAATGTTGGGTTTAGATTTGATTTTCACAAGTCCCAATAAGATGGATCAGCCTTGATTCTTCAGTTAAAACTCTTCTTTTGATCCATGCGTATATCACTATCTCTTGATCTACAATCCCTTGTACGAATCCTTGACATACCTCCTTAAGTTTCTTGACCTTGGAATGTGTAATAGGTCCATGTGGTATAACTATACTTTCCAGCTTGTCTTTTCTACATTCATCCTTTTCATATGCATTTGTACTCATATCATTCCCTCCTTCTTCAAAAGGATTCGTTCTCGAATCTTCACCTATATCATAAGGAGAAAGGTTAGAAATATTGAAAGTAGCAAAAATATTATACTCATTAGGAAGATCAATTTTACAAGCATTGTCATGATCTTGTCAAGAACTTGAAAAGGACCACCTCCTCTCGGATCAAGCATTGATTTCCTTTTAATAAGAAACCTTTCCTTTCTCGTATACACCCACACCCAATCACCAGGCTTAAATGTCACCCTTCTACGCCCCTTATTGGCTTGTGCTGTATATTGCTTATTCCTCTTCTCAACTTGCCTTTGATGTTCCTTTGTTTGTTCAGAATTATTTCTATATGCAGGTCGGTTAGGAATAACAGCTCTGGGTACGAAATTAATTTGGTGTTTAATGCCTCTCAAAAGTGGTAATCCTTTAGGTATGTCTTCAGGAAGTACATCAGAAAATTCTTACAAAAGAGATACACCACCACTAGGCAAAGTAGGGTCAAGGTTAGTAGTAGATAAGAATGACTCTTTGTACTTAAGTATAATGAGTGATCTTTGATTATAATATGCACTCTTCAATTCTCTTTCTTTTGCATAGAAACTCTCTCTTTTCTTTTCTCTTTTCTCTCCCTTCACTTTTCTCTCTTGCAAAACTTTCTTTCTTTTCCTCACTTATACAACACTCACTATTGAACCAACTTTGTTCTTTTCTTCTGGGGCCTCTTTTCCCTCTTTTCTTTTTGAACTCTCGGATTCACTTTCTTTCTGCCTTTCACTGGAATTTCTAAGTCTCATTTGATCCTTATACACCTCTCTTGGTGTCAATAAAGTAAGTGTAATATGCTATCCATTCAATATAAAGGAATAGCGGTTCTTATACCCGTCATGCAATACTCGTCTATCAAACTGCCAAGGTCTCCCCAGCAATAAATAGCTAGCATGCATAGGTACCACATTACATAGTACTTCGTCAACATACCTTTCAATAGAAAATGATACTAAAACTTGCTTGTTTACCTTCACTTCACCACATTCATTTAACCATTGCACTTTATATGGTCTAGGATATTTTATACAATGCAGTTCCAATTTCTCAACAAATATAGTACTAGCTACATTTGTGCAACTACCCCCATCTATAATTAGACTGCATACTTTCCTATTTATATGACACTTAGAATGAAAATATTATCACGTTGCTCATCTCCTTCATCTTTCACATGTATATTAAGGGTATATCGAACCACTAAAGCATTACCATTAACAGGATATTCAACATCACTACAATCTTCTAAAGAAAGCATAGATTCAGAATCACTTTCAGAAGCAATAGTCCGATCATCTCTTAAGATCATAACCTTTTTATTAGGGCATTGAGATGCAATGTGACGTACCCCCAAACATTTAAAACGTTTAATTTTACTATACTTATCAAAAGAGGATTGAGCATTGGAATTACCTTTATCCGACGTTGTATTCTTATCTTTAGATTTGTCTTTGTAGTCATTGAACTTGAATGCACCTTTATTCTCCTTCTTGGACCAATTCGGCTTCCATAGAGATGAAGAACCCGAATTCCCCTTGGCAATTACCTTATGTTTGAACTGCCTCTCTACCTTCATAGCCATGTTAATCATGTCCTCTATTTCCATATAATATTGTAGTTCAACAATATTGGTTATTTCTCTATTCAAACCACCCAAGAACCATGCCTATCTTGTTTACTATTGGCTCTAATCATAGTAATTTCCATTTCTTGATGGTAGTCTTCCACGCTTTTAGAACCTTGAGTCAGTTCTTGTAACCGTGGATATAGCTCCATAGTAGAAGCTAGGTACAAACCACTTTCTCATGACCGCCTTTATTTTAGCCCAAGTTTCGATAAGTCTCTCACCATATTTACGCCTACTCACGATAATTTGCTCCCACCAAACGAGTGCATAGTCAATGAATTTTACGGTTACTAACTTGACTTTCTTTATTTTCGAGTAATTATGACAATAAAAAATAAGCTCCACATTCCTTTCCCATTCCAAGTACAAATAAGCATTATTCTTTCCCTGAAAGGATGGAATATTCATCTTAATACTATTAATGTTACTATCACGTTTATCCTGTCTACCACTACCTCTCATAAGTCTCCTAGTGGATTGAGCATCCGCATCGCTCTCACCATCCCCAGAACCATGTTGTTCGAATTCATCATCTTAAGAAAGATTTCTGGTTACTTTCCTTCTATTATTAGAGGTGCTAGATATTTGCTTCAACTCCTCTATTTGACTAGAATGTCTCTCCGTTTCATCCCTCATCCCTTCAAGTACACGATCAAACCTCTCGAATTGTTATTGCATAGCCTTCAACATAAAAACCACATCTTGCTGGTTGTCACTGTCTTTAATTCCTTTATTTTACATAATGTAAAACTGTAAATAAAATATTTGAGAAGGACCTCACACACTCCCTCACGTGTTTCACTCAAGTAGATGTCACTCCTCTCGTGTTTCACATAATTAGGCTTTTATCCTCTTTTTGAGTTCACACTCTCTTGTCTTTTACCACTCAAGACTATTCTTTTATAGTTTCTTTTCTGAATTAGTCAAACCAATCAAAGAATAATAATAACCAAGAGTATAATTCTAAATTCAATAAAGAAGTCCTTTCAAGAAAGATCGATAGTTTTTTTAGAAGGAACGATACAATTAATAAGGAATGAGATCTTAGAATCAACGAAAAATAACATACTAAAATTTGGATATGGTTATTGTAGTAATTATTATCAGAATCAGAAAGAAAGAAGGAAAAAAAATTGGATGTGAGCTATAGTGATGTACTGTTCACAGATACTATATATGTACTATATACGGTACTGTAGATATACTGTATACAGGTAATGTAGATGTACTGTAAGCGATTGTATAAATTTTTTTAAAATTTATTATTATTATTATTATTATTATTATTATTTTAATGTAGTTTCAAAGTTGGCTGAAGAAATATGTTTAAACAGTAAATAATATATAGATAACTTGTTCAAACTTGATTTGAGTCAAAGCTTTGATAGCAAATGATGCGAAAACCCTAAGATCAATTAGTCTTGAAACTCACAAATTAAGTGTTTAGGAACCCTAAACCCCTTAATCTTGTAAGAACAGAATTTTAAATCCTAGAATAACAAAGTACTCAAAAACTTAGAATATTAATAGAAAGGAATTTGAGGCCACAAAGATTACTAACTTTTGATAAGTCAATCATAGATCCATGAAGAAACCACAGAGATTAGTCAATTCTCACTTAAAGAAAAAATCAAAATTCATTCGATCAATAATAATATCCTTCCAAGTTTATAAGGTTATTTATAGTCTTAAAAAAAAATCTAATTCTAAAAGGAATAGGAAAAGAACCTAAAATTTTATGGATTTGAACCCAATTTGTAATTGGGTCAAGTCATTATAAGTTTACAAATCAAATTAAACTAATTAAAATAAAATAAAGACAAGCCCAAATAACATATGACTAATTAGAAACTCTAATGTTGGGCTTAGATTTGATTTTCACAAGTCCAATAAGATGGACCAGTCTTGATTTTTCAGTTAAAACTCTTTTTTTGATCCATGCGCATGTCACTATCTCTTGATCTACAATCTCTTATACAAATTCTTGACATACCTTCTTAAGTTTCTTGGTCTTGGAATGTATAATAGGTCTATGTGGCACAACTATATTTTCCAACTTGTCTTTTCTACGTTCATCCTTCCCATGTGCATTTGTTCTTATATCAATTAGTATTTATTCTATAATGATAATTTAATTATATTCAACTAGTAGTCTTTTGTGATCCAAGATAGTAAGTATTTTCTTTTCCTAGATTTTCATTATGGTTTGTATCATAATATACTTGGTGCTAAAATTAGAAAGGATAAGAGAAGATATAAATTATATCAGAATTCAGTTTTGATAGTTGAGAGAGTCCCTGGTTTATTTAGGCAACGTGAACTGGTGCTGACTTTTCTGCACTTTTTTTCCCCTTTTTTTCAGTTAATGATTTCTAAATTTTGCATATGTAATGGGGTTCATATTCCGGTCCAATAATTGCCTCCTTCTCTTTTATTTTTCAATGTGGAAACCCCTTTTGAGAAATTATTTAGAATTCAATTTTGAATATTTAACAGTCTATTGTTCATCTTATTTTTCTTGGTATCTGATTAAAGCCAAATTGAGCTGATGCTAACATTTCTGCGCCTTTTTTTCTTAGTTAATGATTCCTGAAGTTTGTATGTACAACGGGATTCTCATTAAAATTACTCCTCTGCTCTTCTTCTCTTTCGTTTTTTCATGTGAAACTGCAATTTGAACCTTCAAGTTTGCTTCATTGATCAATTTGGACGACGTTATTTTAAAGCGGCTAGGTTATGGAATTTTGGGATGGTGTGACTAAATAGTAGTTGATGTGGGAAAAATTTTGTTGACATGGTGATTATCATCTCTCTCTTCCCTATTTGTTAACTTTCCTTTTCTCATCTGATCAAATGTGGTTGGTGAGGAGGGAGAAAGATAATTACAGAGTTGAAAAGAGGGGAGAGGGAGGATGGGAAAAGAGGAGAGATTTCATGATTGCCGCATTAGCTACATTTTTGCCTCATTTACCAATATTAAGCCACTTCATCTTAAAATGTATTATAACATAACTGGTTTAAAATATCATCCACGTCAACTAAAAACTTATCATGCCAGCTAGACAATAGGGGCATTAGCTTACACTTCAGTTAAAAAAATTCACTTTGTCAGTAAATTTGGGTGTTGAGGGACAGAAAAGTCAAAACTTGAAAGACCAAAGAGTTAAAAGAGTGATATTGATGTTTTACTTGTTTTTAAGATCATCCTGATTGTCTTTTATAACTTATCCATGGCAGTATTATTGATTGATTTATTTTTTCTACTCAACTTTTTTACATATTATTCGCAGTTTCAGTTGTTACCCAGAACTTAAGAAAATTCTTGCATAATTCAGGAAAAAAGCACATGAATAAGTTAAATTTTAGTGAGTTCCAATTATGACGTTGAGTCACTTGCTTTCCGCGGCAGGTCATTCAGATGAGTGTTATGGGTTATCTCTTGGTATTTGTGGTTCCATCTGCGTTAGCTGTCATGAACTTGATGTGGTTTGGGAGGATTCTTAAAGGATTGAAGAAAACATTAGCGAAGAGACAATGATGGATGTATAAGCGAGTCTGAAATATTATCATAGAGGTGGGATCTAACATTCATGTGCATTCTTTAAACTTTGTTTACTGTATAAATCATTGAGAGGGTAGAAAAAAGAAGAAAAGGAAAAGCAATTAGAAGGTGGTGTGATTTCTCAAGTTCTTGGAAATCACAGTGTTGTAAATTAAAATAATAAAAAAAAATTATGATTGACATTTATTCAAAATAAAAATTAAGAAGTTCTTTTCATTCTAAATTCTGTATTTGAACCAAACAAAAGATTAATATTCGTTTTTTTTTAACTCTTTTTCTTTCATCACTGTAAAAGTAAATTGTCCTCCATATATGGATTGAATCCTACATAATTTGCAGGTATAAATAATTCTTTTTTTATCATTCGTTTGATATTGAAAGACTTTTTGATTAATAGAAAAATGGTATACCAAATAAGCACTTAGTCTAATTTCATACCATATATTTTAATTAATATGCGTTATTAATGCATGAACTTAACTAATGCCTTATACGCCATTAACTGATTATGGACAATGTAGTATATTTTCACCATAATAATAATAATAATAATAATAATAATAATAATGTTCTTGTATCTTTGCTCTTTCAGTAAATTTTTAATTCTTATTATTTCTCGTTACAGTACAATATGCTGATGTAATATTTTTATTTTTAAATTAATTTCAAATTAAAAAATATATATTAATTTTCATTACATTTGTATATATTTTTTTGAATAACATTAGAGGTACAAATTTTATATATAAATTATTTTCTATTTTTAAATTAATTTTAAAAAATACATATTTAATTATATATATATTGCTTTTAATTCATATTAGATATACCAATCTTTTGCATAAATTATTATATGCAAATTGATATGGTACGATAGTATTAGTTGTTTTATGTTTTATATATTTAATTTAATTAATTATAATTATTTATATTTTTATTGATATTATTGTTCCACTTTAATTTAATACAAAAATTTGCATCTTTGACACTATTTTTATTTTTTATACCAAAAGTGACAAAAATTTTATAAATGACTATTATATATATTAGTTTAGAATAAATTAATAGAGTTGACAGATATGATTGAAATTTACCAAATTATAAAATCTATAAACGGAAAAATGGAGAATTAGAATTGGAATTATAATACTTTGGGAGTGAAATGTTTGGCCTTTTTATAGTACAATTGCCAACCCCACTAACAATTTATATATTATACGTCATAATCAAAATCAGGTAAAACGGTGGAAGCCGCCAATGCTCCATGTATAACATTCTCATTTGAATTTCACCATTTTAATGAAATTTGTGTCTTTCGTATTATCTCATTAGAAATTTTGTAAGTAAAAATTCACTGAAACTACCTAATAAAATTTTTTTTGTACAGTATATATTTAGCTCCGTTTGATGAAATGTTCTCCATCCAAATAACATATATCAATCTGTCAATTTATAAAAGTGATGCATTTCAATATTGTATATCAACTTTTTAAAAGTCAATGTGAGTAGAATTTTAGTAAACAGTTCATTAATATTTTTATGAGAGCGGATCTATTTCATATGGTGGCTTTACTGAAACTCATAAGTATAAAAAATTTTAGTAAAACATTCTTGGTTCTATTAACTTTAATATATCCTCCTCTAACATGAGTAATGCAAGTAACATTATATTCATAAATTATTATTAGATTATTTAAAATAAAAAATAAGTTGTATGTGCTTTGAGTATTATAAATAACAGAATGTAGTAGTACACATTCACGACTAGCTTTATATAGAGCAATGATCTTCGAATGATTAAAAGATGAGGTGACAAATGATTGCTTTAAAGATCACCATGACATTATTGTATTATTACAGTAAATACATATTTCATTTGTGATCAAGTTTTACAAATATTAGAAAGATAATTAGTATTAGCATGGTAATCAAATTTAGAATTTTTATTAGTTCATTGGAATAAAATAATTCCAAATTTGTTATTTTGTGAAGATAGCACAAAATATGCTTGATGCCATTCCAATGTCGTTGAGTTGCTACATACTAAATATGACCAGTAAATTCATAGCGAATGCTATATATGATCTAATACATTGTGCCAGATGTAATAAGTCACTAACTACATTGAGATATAGTACTTCTCAACCAAAAATCTATTATCTTTAGGATGAAATGGATCCTTTTTAGGATCAATAGAATGGACAACCGTTAAGGCACTTTGTTACGTTTTTTATTATGGGCATTATGATTGGAGACATATAGTTAAGTGGTATCAAAGTAACTGATGTTAAATGTGTTTTTGAAAATGACTGAATATGTTTTGAAAATAATTTTATGTGATTTCTAATAGTTTTATTTTTTAATTGTAAAGAATAAATTTTTCTGTTAATAACGCGCTAATACTCATTTATTCAAAAAATACTTTGGTATTATTGGAGATTTGAAATGATATATTTTGATATATCAATTAATAAATGAAATTATTTATTTATTTATTAAATATAGTATTCATTTATTGATAAATAAATTATTTATTTATTAAATATTAAATAAATATTATTTTATTCAAATGAATACTTGAATGACACATTAAACACTAGATGAAAAAGACTATTTTATCTTTATGTGTAAATATCATTAAGGACATTATGATAATTGTACTATATTTATGTATTATATGAAAATACATTATATTAATTAATCGGTTAATTAATATGAATGTTTATCCATTGATTTAATTGTTAAAATGATGAGATAAATATAAATAAATTAATGGTTAATGTTGTGACATTTGATATTTTATCATTTGTCCACATTTATATTAATTTATCAAATGCCCATTGATTACATTTAAATCATGGTTGCATCTATATAAAATGGTTTGGGTTGTATCACATGATTTTCAATTATTATATTATATTTATATGATAAATATGAATTAAAATAATTAAAAATTAAAAAGAAAATATATATATTATTATTTTCTTTTAATTTTGATATTGAAATTGAATCAAAATCAATCTCTCTCACAAGCCATGGTTCGGTCATCAAGGAGAAGCTTGAGGATGGTGTAAAGTGAAGAGAGCACATAGTTTTGTGCTTGGAATTCATTACATTTTCATCAACTCATCAAGTCCATAAAAGCCCCAAGGTAATCATCCTTGATTTCTATTGGTTTTCATGTATTTAACCTAAGGTTTTGCATTGAAAAACTTACAAATTATACATGAAATAGGCCGTAAAACCTTTAAATGTGATAACAAACACTTCCAAATCATTTCACACAAACTTGGCCTACCAAATTAAAATAATGCAGTTTTCACCAAGATTCAAGCTCAATCATCATCCCATCATCACATATCCATACACTACTCAATATACGACCCCTAAGCTCTGAAACGAATGTAAGATTCTAACATACCATATTTCTTAAAATATGAAAATAAGTTCACATATTATAGGATCTAAGAAAGGAATTGCATATAAAATTGAAAATTTTATCCTATATGGTTGTCAATCTTTACTGCCATATGTGCACTTTTTGAAGCTTTAGAGGATAAAAATAGCTCGTTATTTATCAAGTGATGCCCTTGGCATGTTCATTTCTCTCTTGACTTTGTTAGATTTAATCAAAACCCTTTTGATTAAACCTAGGTTTTCTAGCAAAACCCTAAAGTTTTTCACTCTTGGAAACAATCTTCAACCTTTAAAATTTCTTACACGTGAGTCAGATCACTTCTCAAGGGTCTTGAATCACTTTTCAATTGCTGAAAATGATAAAAAAAAATAGCCATCTTTTGCTGCCTATAAGTGGACGACGAAAAACAAGAAGAAAAGCCAATGTTTTTGTTTCCTTTTCTATTTCTAATAACATAATGAAAAATAAAATTAAAAATCCTTCATAAATTAAAAATCCTTCATATATTTATTTGATTTAATTAACATTTAATTAAATTAGATACTTAGATATTGTGTTGCCAAATGGAGGGATTAGATTGATACACATCTTATGTATATCCACCATCCATTTAAAAATAAGTATAAGGTTAAGATTTAATCGCTTGTTAACATTTCATTTGCTAAGAAAAAATATTATCATACATCACTCATTCCATCACCAAGTTTAGGTTAACTAATCAAATTGTCTTAACTTAGTATATTAAAGTAATATATAAAATAATTAGGAAAAAAAAAGCCAATTGTGGACATGACTCAATAGGTTCATTGTAAAGCCGACAGTGAAAGATATAACTGAATTAAACTTATTTAAATCCTTTTACATCTTGAATTAAACTCTTTAATTATTTTATGTAATTAATCTTCAACAAAATTAATTAAATATATCCACAGACTAATATTGACACCTTATCATGCAATACGGTCCCCGGATTATAATGAAGTATAAAGCTTTAACAATAAACCTTTTTATCATCAATTACCATGTAATTCAATCCTTCCATCACACAATGCTTTAATTGGATCAAGGGTATACTATAATCATCAAACCTTTTAGATCTAATGCTATGTATAATAAATAATAGATAACGACTCTATTGTGTATTTCTATTGAAAGCACACTTCTTAATCGCATATAATATGCAACATGATCAAGGATTTCGTAAGTCAAATCTAAATTATTGACATAGAACATTCTACCTCAAATACTAAGACTAACATATCTTTTCTTGAACATTCACATACCTCCATAAATGTCTCACCATACCCAATAACTACCTATTACAAGCTCAAGTATGGACTTGTCCTGAGTAGTACTAAAGTAGGATAATTTACTCATAAGATAACTATGATATTGTAAAGTGTAAGGATTATTTACACCACTGATACAATGAATGTCCAATTGACGATTAAGTGTAATTATGTCACATTCATGACTTTTCTATGCAGTTTTTTTTAATACATATGTGAAGTCCCAGTTGGCACACCAAGAGGGGGGTGAATTGGAAAATTTTAAAAACTAAATGAATGCCAATGTATGCTTTGCAAATAATCAATAAATCATAAATTAAATATATAAACAAAGCAGTAAATAA
>JAVXUL010136271.1:0-15263 GCA_035590515.1 Trichilia minutiflora
TTATTAAATCATACTAAATGATAAAGTATGTGTGTGAATAGTCTAGATAATTGTTAATTGTTAACTAGAATTATCAAAATTATTCACTATATAAGTGGTGTTGTCTGGGCATCAACATCACATAGTAGGCATACTAAATGCCGTCTTATGATATCATGGGTTATTATAAGTAGGCTGACAATATGAGTATTGTCATAAGGGCATTAGTATGGATTTATAGTTTGTGAACTATTTATTGAATATGGTCGATAAACAATAAATCACATGGTATGTATGTAATCAATGATTTATCGTTAGATTGTACTAGTATTTGATGCAGTCCTTTAACTTGAGATATCTGGAATCGGATTCTGTATGGATGAGTACATTTCATATGGTGTATAAGTGCAGGGCTAATCATGCCTTCTACGAGAAGTCGGTTTGGGTATACTTTGTTCATATAAATGTTTAGTTGATAATCAAGATGGAATCTGTTGGTTCGTCCACTAGGATTGTGAGTTTTCGCTAACTCTATCCTAGTTCAAGTTCCTAAATGAATATCAATAGATGTCTGAAACAAAGTCTCTGGCCAGAGCTTAATAAAAGTCACATGAAGGTGTTCATGGTAGCATGTTCAGGATATATTGATCGATGATTCGTAAAAGATCAAATATAGAGTATTGATATCCCATGAACCCTAATTTGATAAGGATATAACAACATAAGAATAACAACAGAAGGATATAACAACAGAAAGATCAAATATAAGGTATTAGCAGCAAATAAAAAGTTATTTCGTTAAAGCTCAAAAGTTTGATCTTGATTCATAAAAATTTGTGGTTTTAACCTTATTCTTTTTGTTTCTTAACCTGTAAAACAAACAAGTTGATGCAAGTTGACACTTAGTGTGTGCTCCGTAAGGTTATCTTATCCCTAACTCGTTCTAATTAAGATCGTGCAGAGATTTGATTCAAATTTTGGAATTAATAGAAATGAATTCACTTATTAAGAAGGTGTTGAATATATTGAAAAAGCTAATAGAGCAGCAGAGAGGACTGCCAAATACAAATTGAGAAGTAAGATCTGAAAATGACCCAAAATAAAACACAATGGAAAACAAGCTTAATTGAGTACACTGTTTTACAGCCGAACGTCCCAAGAAGCACCAGAAGAATGATTAGCAGAACATTGCTTAACATAACAACGTTTGAAAGATCAATAGATGATAACTAGACTTCACGTCACATAGTAAGTTGAAATTATAAAGCTATTCCTGATAACAAGTACTTAACCAAAGCGTAATGTACAGGAAACTTAATTTACATCATAGCCAAGAGCAATACATCATCTTCGTGCAATCCGCAGGTATATTTTGAAATTATTCATCCTACATTACGAGGGAATTTACAGGCATTGATGATTCCGATACCATACAGGGTTCTGTATTGTTTCATATTCATCTCATTGCCGCTACATATGGTACAAGAAATACTCTTCATTTTAAGGATAGGCTCGCAAACCAGAGACGTATGTTGCCTCAATAGATGCAGACCCTTCGGCTGAAAAGTCTTCCCATGAAGCAGTGGATAATATGACAAAATCTGCAAGTTTCCCAGGAGATAACGAACCAAGATCGTTATCAAGAAAGCATGCTCGAGCAGCTGAAAGAGTATGACTGACATGAAAAAACTGTTACTACCACACATTGAAGTTTGGTTAAAATGATTGAAAGCATAAGTTCACACAGAGAAAATGCAATGATTGGCCAACAAGACAGTAACATTTAAAAGGAAAAGAGAAATTGATAAAGCCATACAACAGGGGAAAATAAAAATAGTCAATCAACAGGAAACATGGATTTCCCAGAACATGCTACTCAAAACTTGAGCTTCGTAATAACAGGGTGCTTTTCCAAAAGTAAAAGGGTGTTGAGCACCACACAAAATTGCCCAGTTGAAAACAAATCCAAGCAAATCAAAGAATGCAAGTTCCTTTTATGTACAACAGAACTATAAGCATGAAGTAAATAGAAATGTAATGTCAGAACAACAAATATTTCAAAATCACTTACGCAGTTAAAGCATCAGTAAATGAAATTCGCTCTGATGGAATCCAAGCAGTGTCCCAACCAGGAGGTGTTCTTTTCAATGCTGTCCTGATAGCACCTAAAGGATTGATATCTGTAACCTAAAAGAACAATGGTGACCTGAGATTATACCAAATTTAAGCATCCAAAAACATAGATAGAAAGAAAAATATCATAATGAGCTGCTATACGTACTGGCCAGTCAGATCCTAGTGCCAATAGCACATTGCTTGCTAAAAGTGACCCAAATAGAAAAGATCCTGTCTGAGCCCTATCCATACCAAGCTTTTTTGTTGCAGTACCAGCATCAACCAAAAGGTGCTGTGGCTGTTCAAGATTGGCATTGTTTGATATCATCAACAAAATTTTTTTTTCTCTTTTAACCAGAAAAAGATAGGAAGACAAAATAGAGGATAAAATCATTTACTAGAGTGACGAATAAACAAAAACTTTGTAAGGATAAAAGTCTAGTCCCAGAGAGAAGAATAATGTAATCCAAAAACGTTAATTACTGTTCTCAGTTGACAAACATAAGGCCGAGGCAGAAGAAATTCATACGGTCAAGACGATTACTTCCAATGTAGCCATGGATCAACTATAAAAGATGTATATTTGAATTGTTTCCAGATCAACATATAACCAAAGTTGGGAAAATAGCAAGAAAACTCCGAATGCAAGAATCAAATGAGGCCAACCAAGTGCAATAATTACAAATAAGGTTCTATAGGGAATCTCAAACCATGTCAAAAAACTGAAGAGAGCAATATGCACATGCTTTCCCTTATTAGCAACATATTAATAATTGCCACCCAAAAGTGATTGTGATACAAAACCTGTACTGAAGCAATAATCCCTTGATCACCAAATTGAGCAGCTGTTCCAGGAGCCAAATGTTGGGCATGCTCAACCTGAAAGAATTTATTTCAGTTGTGAAAGACAATGATGCATAAATATTCATCATCAAACAAAAAGTTGTCACCTTAAAATAAGAATATCATTAATACAAACAATTGCCACAATTTTATGTTAACAAACTTTACCCTAAATCTTCTGTCCCTCTTTCCAGTTGTTGCAACAACAGATTTATACATATCCAGAACCAAATCATTTGCTCTATCGCCTATGGCATGAATGGCAACCTGCACAAATTTTACAAGAGAATAGTTAATTGGATTGTTAATTCCATTGATAGTCGTGTGTGAATAAACCAACGTATGTTCCAAATAGCCATAATTTAGTAAGATGAGGAAATACCTGAAGACCCGATTTATCTGATGCCATAGTCATGTTATGAAGACTATCAAGTTCCATCACTTGCAGGCCATAATTGTGAGGCTCGTCAGCATATGGCTTCAGAATTAGAAAAACTATATTTGTCTTAGCAGACAAGACTTACTCTCATACAATGTGCTAATATTACAAACTTATTTTAGAAAAATTCCCTATACTGTAATCGATGCTGGTGTTTAATTATTAAATTAAATTTTCAGTCGCAACTTCTTTTGGATAGGAAACAGAAGTTTATACGTAAAAAGTTATGTACATTGATATGAACAAGAAGTCCAGCAGAAAAACCTTTAAATATCACAAAAACAAAAATCTATACCACTGAAACTAGTAAGCTGATGAGAACAAAAGGATAGGATCTATAGGACTTGAAGACTCCTGAACACAAAGAAACAATCCTAAAATTTTCAGTTGCAACTTTGAAACCAATTGTTTAGATCAAAAAATTTTCGTGGCAGTATATCTATCTACACTTTTCATCTGAAACACTTTCATAAAAGCATTCAGAATGTTGGTCAGTAATAATAAGAAGATGATAAATTTATCACTAAATTAAGGACAAACTTGTATGTTCTCTAAGAAAAAATGAACACTCACGTTAAAGATTTATGTGGGGTACCATCAGATTTTTATTCAGACAATCAACCACCCTTCCCCATTTTTTTTCTTTTTTCCCTTGCCATTTCCTTTCAGCCCATTTTCAGTTTCCAGTGGGTGTCATCTGTTCTAATTTATAGCTATGATAAGTATGTTAGCTGATTATTAAAATTTTTCTTACAATTAATAACTTTTTTTTGTTCAAAAACAATAACATAATTTCACTTTCTTGATTTCCCAAATGCCTCACTATCAGCACATTATGTCAATGTCTCCATACACAATTTTCTTGGTCATTTCAAAAACTATTTATACATAAACGAAGTGATCAAATAAAGAAATGAAACATTATTGATGCTCATAGTGTAAACAGTATATTCTTAGCCTCTGCTATCTATGGGCCTCTGAATTGTTGCCCAGAAGAAGGCTCTCTTGATTGATGTTCTTAAATAGTTTATTCTAAACCATAAATTGCTAGAAGAGCAAGCTGTGCTGGAGAAAGTTCTAGACAACCATAAATGCAGGTGATCAAAAATTGGAAATCAAATTTATATCCAAATTACAAAAAGTTTCAGTAAACATATAAAAACAGTAGTTACATCTCACCTCATAAAAGAGTGCACTACTAGCACCTAAAGACCCATCAGCGAAAGCCTTAACTCCGCCTAAGTAAATCCACTCGCTTAAGGCATGACCTGTTTTGTTAATAAGATCCTGACCAGGTAGATAGATTTATAAATAACTATAAAAATATAGCGAAAAGGATGATTAAAAAAAAAACATGCGTAAACTTGAGATATCAAGTATATAAACTAAAATGGTAATGGCAAAAAAACAGTGAAGCCAAAAAAGTGCAATAGCTATTAGACTGGAAGAAAAGTACTTAGAGCCAATTTATTATTTTTGGTATACTGAATTAAAGAAGGCAGTGAAACCTCCATTTAGCTACAAATTGTCCATTGTAAAATGATCTGTATAGATCTAAGAAATCAAACTAAAATAAATCAAAAAATAAGTAGAATCATGAATGAAGCAAAAAACCTTAGGAAAACTGGGCTTAATCAGATACAGAATAGTGTTTACCACTGTTCTATGATGGTTGTTTGTCCAGTCAAATAGCATACATTTTGTTTAATTATTTTTCATACATATTACATCTTCTGTTTTCAACCTGTCTGATCTCAAAATTTAGGGCAAAAAAACAATGCAATACTGCTTTGACACAATTAGAAAACTCAAATGACGACAAAGCTATATCTCACAAATTCTAAGATGTCATACAGCTAAAGTTAGCCATGTTTCCAGTGGAAAAAATAAGCAAACTCTGATCTTCATCTTCTTTGACGAAACAGCCCATTGGTAGATATCTGTTAAAAATCAGAAAAAGGAATATCAAGTGAATTATGATCCAAAAATTTTATCACTCTGCTACAGGATTGTATTACAAACTCGTGTAGAAAGTTAAATATTGAAAAGACCTGTAAATTCTTGTTTAATAGTCAAGCTAGGGGTGGATTTTGTAATGTATGGATGGACATGAACAAAATCCATTGAATTTACAAAGCATTTGCCGGGATTAAATGAGTTTTTCACAAAACGCATTCAATATAATTTGGCATATATGAAAATAAACTGTAGTTCACATGAGAGGATGGAAAATTTGTTTTCCATAGCACACCCAGTAATCACTTATCATACTTCTGATTCCAACCTGAAAAATCATCCCAGGAGAATTGCACAGATTGCCCAGGTAAATATCTTCCAAAATCAACCACAGTTGTCACTCCCCTCATCAAGGCGAGATTGCTAGCTCTAAGCAATGCTTCCCTTCTGTCATCGACAGAGACCTCTGGAATCCATGGGTGAATAAGCTTCATTGCAGCATCAATCAGCAATCCTGAAGGTTCTGTATCAGGAAGATTTTGATGCAAAAAAACTTAGTATTGACCCTTAATAACTTCATTAGCATATACAGTACCTTAACAGAATTCAGATTCATAAACAGATAATCTATCTATCTAATAAGCAATAGGTTCTGTACCTGGGCCCCGTGGACAGCATATTCAATTTTGTTCATCCTCCTTTTTCTATTTATATAATTCTGTTAGATTTTTACCTTTAAAAAACAAAAAAAAAGGTTATTGCTTTCATACGATATTAGCTTTTTATCATGTTCAAAACTGGTTAAAAAACACTGATATGTCCCTTGTATGGTTTGTTTCCTTTGCCTTGCAGCTTACCTTTTTTTTTTTTCTTGTCAAAAGTTTAGAAAGTACAAAAGAATGATTACAAGAGGGAATTAGAGGTTTACAAAACAGTCGGAGCCAGTACTATAAAAAAAATCTACAAGAAAAACCGCCAAAAAGCTTTGATGGCATTCTGTATTCCCATATAAAATACCAGAAAAAAGACAAATCATAGACGAAAGAAAACCCCAAATATACACAATTATCCCTGAATTGCAACCAAGATGAATGAAGGAAAATGACGAATCTATACAAATCCTTAAAAATTAAGTCCCACAAAGAAGCAAAGAGATGTGGGACATCTTCGTCCTGTCTTTAAATACATGGCCATTCTGTCCTTTCCAAATAGCTTTTTGCAGTGCATGAGCAATCCAGTTTATGCACCCAAGGCCCGACATTTGGTAGTCAAACAAAGCAAACCAGCCCAAATTTTCAACTCCCCTAGCCTTAACTGACTCATTAATAATTCTACTCCTGCTTGAAGCACTCTATCAGAAAAGAACCTAATAAATTACAGCTAACTGTCTTTGGAATGATATTCTCGATCAAATTAAATATCATTGCAACAGTATCCAAATATTGCACACATAAACATGAGGGAGCAAATAGAAAGGGAACCCCCAGCTCTTATAGAGTTAATAATTATTTAAGCAAATAATTTAGTAATATGCTTACACACTTCTCCTTGTTATTTAATTAATAATATGATAAACGAATGCCTAAATCCTTATAATTGTTCAACTTAATCACTTCACCACTCCATTAAAACTCAAAATACCTCCAGCAGATGTCCGCACAATAGTTCCACCATTTGGATCTTCAGATATATTAGTGATCCCAGCAAGCTGTAGTGCCACTGAATTAGCCAAACCTATATGACCATCCATCCTCGATAGCCAAACCTACAGAACAATATATTAACTCTAAGAACGTTAATCTTTATACAACCAAATATTACCAATTAATTTAGGACTCCTTACAGGATTGAAAGGTGTAATATCATCAATCCATGAAGCCATAGGCATGTCTCCTCCCCAACGGTCATTGTTCCATCCACCACCCAAAATCCAGGAACCCTTATTTGAGTCTGCAAATGTTTTTTCAACAGTTACCTTCTACAAGATATGATATTGATACAAAAAGCAAAATAATCCAAAGGAACTGTTGGAATAACATAATTTCGACTCTATTCCTCATAAACAAAGTTTTAACTCTTCACAAACAAAATTATGCTTACCGAATCGAGGATTTTTATGACTACCAAGTGATTAACATGTACATCAATGAGGCAGCATAGATTTAAATGATATATAAGAGAGTGTGGCTGTACTGATTTAAAGTTTCAAACTAAAAGCACAGTTTCCAATTCCCAACACCAGAATCAGATTAGACATTTAAAATGACGATAATACATAAATGATAAAACTAAATCTACGTTTGGTAAAGCTAATTATGCTCAGGCATCAGAGTAATGGAGTTCTACTAGTACAAGATTCAACTATCCCACATGCTGAAAGTAAATGTCTCTTGTAAACTACTTTTAAATAGCACATTAAGTTAGTTTTCTCATTTCTATTATTTAAACCAGAATATTGTTCCACATGCCAAACCATTACACTTAAAACATTGCTGTTGCACACTAATGTTAATTTTACTAAAAACTATAATACTAGAGCAAAGGAGCATGAGAATTACTTCTCACTGCTTCTTTGACTCTTCTCACAAATTCATCCTTATGATTTACACCTTGCAGTTCCACACGCACCATCTGTTTTCCATTGGCAAAACCTCGAACTCAATATTTACAAATAATAACAGCAAAAGCACAAAATAATGTCACAGAGATGTTATAGGGCTTGAAAAGTTATTGAATGAAAAGTAAAGCAACTTTTTGCAAACCCAAATGTTTCATCAATGGACACCCCTCACATACACAGATGACACACTACTTTATCAATAACATATTTCACGAATTGAGCTCTAATGATTAGTCTGCCAAGTTCATAATAAGACTCAAATTAAGGCTGAAATTAATATGGTTTCGATGCTGTTGAAGCATTTAACTGAGCTTTTGAATCTTGAGCAGTAACAAATAGTCCATTCAGTTGATAAAAGAAAATAGTTGAAAGGATACTACGATAACCTAAGGAATAAAATTACAGTAAGCTTGAGAGTAGTTATATAGAAAACACTTACGAGCAAAAGCAATTTCTGCAGAACCAACTAAAAGGGCTTTCTAGCAGATTGCTTTCTTATGCTCTCTTCTAGAAAAGCATCAATGAAGTACTTACTTCTCTGAAGAGTAGACCAAGTGCTTTTTAATAGCAAATATCAGTTGTATCCAGATGAAGCAAACACTATAAGTTAAATACAAAAATGTTTTTTTATTGCCATTTAATAATTCGAAAACACTCCCCAATTTAAGATACCAGCAATAATGTCTCTTCATAAAAGCAGATAAGAAAATAAATTTGAAGTTGCGGTATAGCAAGCTAAACCTGAAGTCCTCCATAAATCAAGTGAACATGAGAATCAATAAAACCAGGAACCACAACTTTTCCTTGAAGATTAATCTGCTTCGTAGCATCTCCAGCCAATTGTTGAACAGAAGAGTAGTTTCCAACGCGAAGAATCCTGCCACTTTTAATGGCCATGGAGTCGGCAAATAACATAGAGTCATCGCTTGTGAATATCACTCCATTATTTACTATTAAATCAGCAACTAACGCGTTTGTTGTTTTCAAATTCAGCAAATCTACAGAATTCCAGAAAACCAGAAAAAAAATGCAAATAAAAAACAATATGGATAAGCAAATTGGATGTGTTTCCCATAGGACTGATGGATGCTTACTTACAGTTGTTGAGAAGAGGAAAAGAGAGGATAGAAAGAGCGAGGAAGATTGTCGCTGATATCACTACGTATACATTCATGCTGCTCAGCCTCACCTAATGATTCTGATTCCCTAGATCCTGCAAAACGAACAATATGACACCAATAGATTCTGCTTCCGCCGGATAGCGGACATTTAGAGTGCTAGTTGGGTTATATTGCATTTAAGTCCCTCCATTGATTGATTTTACAGAACCATCCTCAATAGCATATAAATTTACTAGAAAAACCAAAACCTTAATATTCATAATATACAAAGCACTCACAACTAATGTTACATGATTACCAGATGCTTTTACGCTGTCCTCCTTTGTCTCACATCATATAATTTGAATGTACCATTTTTATATGTATTTTTTATATTTATTTGAATTTTATTTTAAATAAATAATTGGACATATATACATACACACACGATATTATAGATTTGTCAAAACAAGATTTTCAACAGTGAAGATTACAAACTGACATAGACAACGGCGAAGAGTTATGATTTTTTCGCTTTTTTTTCTCGCTTCTTTTTTATGAGAATCTAAATTAACATTGATAGATTATACTCAGTAGCTGTTCGAAATACGACACATTCTTATATAAAATAAAATATATATATTTTAACTTTTATTGGCTCTTAAATCTGGCTCTGATATTATATAAAATACAAAAAAATTCTATATTTCCTATACTGTTTTTAATTGATATAAATCTTCCACTAATTAGATTTTTTTTTTATATATAAAAAAAACTCATATTCAGTCATTATTATAACGTCCAGCTGAACACAGGACTAAGCATCTATCCCTGAGAGATATGTGTTTGTAGATTACACGACACTCTTTTTCAGTAGTTAACGTGTGTACAGGGATCACCTTACAACGATACTAACATGGGAGAAAATCCCTGACCTTCACTTTGGTACGTCAGTCGGAATAAATCCATGATAACTCGAATTTAAGACCGCAGCAAAAGAATATTGATCATCACCTAAACCCAAACTACCAAACCACTCCAATCAAGTGTCCACCAATTAGATTTATCCAATTATTCAGTAAAATGGTTTAGCAAATTCAGTGAATTCAATGTAGGATATAAGTCAAAGAAATTCATCAAAGAACAAACTCTAGCTAAGATTTTATGATAAAAATTTAAAAAAAATTTGAAAAATTTTGTGTAATTTTTAATGATTAAGTATGTAATAAAGAAATTATTAAGTTAAAGTTATTTTTTTATTTAAAGAATAAAGTTAAAATTTGATTTAATTTTTAAGATTTAGATCAATTGAAACTTGAAATAAAATACGAACATAATTTTTTTCAAAAAATTCAATTCACGAAATAAATGCTTTTAAAAATAAAATTCAAAATTTTTTCAAAAATAAAATAAAACATATTTTTAATATTAAAAAGATTTATTGAATTTATGTTCATATCATAAGTTTAAAAAATGACACATAATTATTTGTTTATGATAATTTAATACTTGAGACAAAATAATTTATTAAAATTATGTGTAATAAAAAGTTTTTAGAAAAAATCCAAATAAAGTATTAGATTATTTAGATTATTTGGTTGAAAATTCACAATTTAGCATCACTCTTCTTCACATATTTTAATTAGATTTAATCTAATTAATTCTAATATAAGAAAATATAATTTAAATAAAAAAAGTTAATTTTAATGTTAATGTTGCTAGTTTGGTTAAAAAGATTAAAGTCATTGAATTTAAAAAAACAAAATATGTCAATTCCATTAAACATAAAAATGTTTGTAGTATTTGTGATAAAAGTGAACACTTAACAAATGAATATCTGAACTTTCTAATATTTAAAAAAGTCATGAGCAAATGAATATTATAGATTATACTCAAAGGTTTTATCCATCTCCATACTTCAACATTTATAATGCAAACTAAAAAAATCATCTAAATTTTTGTTTAATAAATTGTCATAATTTTGATACGTCTAGACCACAAAGGATTTCCAATCTTCTTCTATATCATAAGTTAATGTTAAAAACCTTTAAGAAAAATTTATATACATTCATTAGAAAATAAGAATTTATTAATTATTAAACTGCTTAACTATTAACTTATTTCAAAGACACTCTTATAAATTTTGTATCTACACTTGACATTCATCAGAAAAATAAGTTTTAAATCGATCACAATTAAATCCTAAAAATCAATTAAATTCAAATATTGACCAATATATGGATCAAGTCAAGTCAATCATTATTCTTTTTGATAATAAGGTTATTAAAAAATATATTCTTGAACTATATAAGAAAGAAGATAAATCAATCTCTACAATAAAAAAAGGTTAACAAACTTACATTTATTATAGAAAAGACCGAAACTACACCTATGCCATTATTTTTTCATGCATTTATCACGTCCCAATTCGTAGATCCCACACGTAACAACTGTCATAGAATCCTCAGGGGTATTTAGTTACCAAAATACGCCCTGTGAGCCTGTAAGATCTTTAACCAAAAACCTATTTCAAACATTTCATAAACCACTTGTAATAATATTCACCACCAAACACCCAAATTTCAAATCATATTTTCAAGTAATTTCAAATACTTCAAATAAGGTATCGATCCAAACAATACTCAATTAAATAAGACTCTGTGGGAATTAATCCATCCCAAAAATACAAATATAATATTTATTACAAATATGTTGCCATTCAAAAAGGCTCATAACAAAAGGAAATATAAATGCAAACACCAATGGACTAAAATGGTGCAGAGTGAGTCGACATAGCTGATACCTGAAGTTCCTAGCTGATAAAGCGATCACCACCAATCCGCTACCTAAGCGAACCTGAAACTGATGGGTGAGGGGGATGAGTATATGGAAGTATACTACATGAGTGAACAATAAAATAAAAACAATAATACAAACTAGATTCATAAAATAATTCAGTAAAAGAATAAATAACTTTTTAGTTTGAAACCTCATAGTCAGTACTGAAAATCATTGGACTAGCTATATTCTCAATGATCGCCCTGGCCAAGGGAATTTTGAGACCATCCGTGGGTTTGTATGTAAATAAAACATGTCATTTTATAAATATAGATTTAAATACAAAAAATAGAATATGCAAGATTTTCAGAAAGTATGCCCATCATTGACGTTGCCTCGAGTAGTCATTTGGTGATGTCAGTGACTATCCTCGATGAGACTCACAGGTGGTCAATCGATATCTCCCATACTATAGTATATCATCCTATCATAACCCCCACCTGTGGAGTCTCCTGCGCTCACCTAGGGACCTCTTTATCAGGCCGACCCTAGGCTACCATCCTCAGCATTCACCTGGGTGTTCTCTCTCAGGCGAACACTCATAGGCTACCAATACCCTGTAGCTATAGTCAATATCTCGGCTCTCAAAGCCGTCATAACCAATATGCATATCCATATCAACATATATTAAAGTATAAACATATCATAAACTAGGCCCATGGCCATCATTCATGTAAACCCATACATCAGGCAGTTTAAATTTATAATATAAATCATAAACATAAGCGTATTTGTAAGTAAACCAAAGTAGTAGGAAAAAATCATTTATAATATATCTGAATATCATCATTTTTATGTAAAATAGAGTTCTTAATAAAACACAAAACAGAATGAGTCCACTCACAGCTTAGGGAGGGTATAAACTCCCTAATTCCCCTCGTTTTTCGGCTCAGCATGCGAATTTCTCGCTCGCGTATCATCGCCTCATGATATGGTCAATTTTCCTTGACTTCGCTTGAAAGTCAAAAAACCCTAATTTCTCTCCTCGAAACCCTAGGTGCTCTTTTGTGATTCCATACTTCTACCGCCAAATTGATGCTCCTAGGGAGTTAGACGCGCAGAATGTAGTCGACAGACGAAGAGAAATCAAAGATTTGACAAAATATGGTAAAATCTAGAGAAAGAGATGGAGAGAACAAGCGTAAGGGAGAGGGAGAGGAGAAAGAAGAAGAAAAACCATAAAATCTGACCTCTGACCCCTTATTTATATAAAAAGAGCAAAATTATTATTTTGCCCTTAAGTTTTCTTAAGGAGAAGCTTCTTGAATGAGGGCAGAATCGTCTTTTTGCATCGATTCATTCGAACGAATTAAAGTTCGTTCGAATGAATTACTCCCTTCGGTCCGTTAGAACCCTGGTTCGTTCGAACAAATCCTTTGACGTCTACAGAAGTCAGAGAGCTTCCATTTTGTCAGTCGAACGAATGGCCCATTCGGTTTAACAAAGCCTCATTCGGTCGAATGAATTCCCCTATTCATTCGAACGAATATACGCCATAAATTTTTCAAAGAGTCCCCAAAACTTCGGTCGAATGAATCACTCTATTCGTTTGACTGAACCCACCAGAATTAAAAATCTCACTTGAATCCTCATAAATTTAAAAAATATCATTAGGGTCCCATTCACCCTATACGTTAAGGTCCTTGCGTTCATATCCTCAAAACTCTATCTTAGCAAACTCAAATCCACAAAATAAATATGAAATCGTATTGACATGTTAACGGTGTACGGAATAGGGCCAAAGGTATGTATAGTAAAAAGGTAAAATTATAGTTATGCCCTTGTGTTAAAGACACGGAGCTCACAAATCTATCCCCTTAAAAATATTTTGTCTCCAAAATTTAACGTACCTTAGTACTGGAAGAGATGGGATTATTGACGTTGTATCTGAAGCTCGGGTTTTCAAGTCACTTCCTCAATAGCATCACTTTGCCACAGAACTTTTACAATGGGGATGACCTTACTTTTTAAAGTCTGTTCCTCATGATCAAGAATATCAACTGGCTGAACTTCACACATCATATCCTCCCTCAAATCGATAGGATGCACGCTAATAACATGAGAAGGATCGGGCATGTACTTTTTCAACATGGATACATGAAAAACATCATGTATCTTCTGTATTTCTAACGATAGCTCCAACCTGTATGCTACCGGACCAATCCGTTCAATAACTCTGAAAGGTCCAATATACCTCGGGTGAAGCTTTCCTCGATTCTGAAATCAAATCACTCTTTTCCAGGACGAAACCTTCAAGAACACTTATTCACCCACATCAAACTCTAAGTCCCTTCTTCTATTATTCGAGTATGATTTTTGCCTATCCTGAGATGATTTCTGCCTATCCTGAGCTGTCTTCAACCTATCTCGAATAATCTTCACCTTTTTCGTAGTGGCTTCAATTAACTCAATGTTATCTAGCTTCCTTTCGCCTACTTCATCCCAATATGAAGGAATTCTACACTTTCTTCTATATAAAGCTTCGTATCGTGTCATACCTATGCTAGATTGGTAACTATTATTGTAGGCGAACTCAGTAAATGGCAAATATCGATCCCAGCTTCCTTGAAACTCTAGTATACAACCTCTTAACATATCTTCTAATGTCTGAATGGTTCTCTCTGACTGTCCATCCGTCTGAGGGTGAAAAGCTGTTAAAATTCAACCTTGTATCTATAGCTCTCTGGAGACTAGGTCAGAATCGAGATGTAAAATGAGGATCTCGATCTGACACAATCGTCATAGGTATACCATACAATCTTACAATCTCTGTCACATATAATCTCGCTAGCTTCTCAAATGGATACTTAATTCTGATGGATAAAAAGTGTTCAGACTTAGTCAACCGGTCCACAATCACCCATACAGTATCATATCCAGCTTGAATACGTGGCAGTTCGAAGTCCATGGTGATGTGTTCTCATTTCTATTCTGGTATAAGTAATAGTTGAAGTGTTCCTGCTGGCTTCTGGTATTCAACTTTAGCTTACTGGCATGTCATACACCTGGCAACAAATTCTGTAATTTATCTTTTCATTCCAGACCATTATCTCAAATAGATTTTATACCCAAGTATAGGTAGTCTTGTTATAGTATAGTCCGGTGAGTCCAAGTGTCGTATTTACAGGGAGTGTTTTTGCCAAGAGTCCAATTAAGTTATGTTCAAGTCAATATCCAATAGAAGAAGCCCAATAGCAAAGATAAAACAAGTGTTGGATTGATTTTAAACAAAGAAATTACCAAATAGAAATTAAATATAAATTAAAACACTAAGGCTTTGAAAATTGATATTTTAGGATGATGGTAGTAAATTAGATCCCTTTGATAACTCAATTGAGATTAACTAAAGAGTTATCCCAATCGGAAGATGAAA
>JAVXUL010136281.1:0-15262 GCA_035590515.1 Trichilia minutiflora
CCTATATTCGTACCGAATCGTACTGACCCGGTCCATTTGCCACATCTAGTGGTAATTTGAATCTTCTACTATTATTATTATTATTATTATTATTATTATTATTATTATTGTATACGAATTTAATATAATTAAATAATTTAAATTTAAATTTTTTAATATAAATAATAATTAAATTATATATAATTATGATAATTATATATATAAATTGAAATTTAATCTTCTAAATCTATTTATCTGTTTTAAAATAATGAAAATATAATCAATTAAATAAATAATTATATTTAAATAAATAATTATTTAATATAATAATTTTATTTATTTATATTTAAATAAATAAATTAAATTAAGTTTATAATCTAATTATATTATCATATGTCACTTATTTTATAAATAAATAATATAATTAATAAATAAATCAATTAAAATTAAATTTTTTAAAACATAATTAATAAATAAATTGATTTAAATTATATTATTAATTAATAAATTATATTTAAATTAAAAATCTCTAATATAATTAATCAATAAATTAATTTAAATCACATAATTAATAAATAAATTATATTTAAATTAAATTTTTTTGATATAATTCATAAAATTAAATTTAAATAAAAAAAAATATATTATAAATTTATTAATACTTTACGAATATAACGCATCAATCCGAACCATTCCCAAAAATCTTTGGCGAATCACCGACTCCATGCATCCTTCGTTCCTTCCGTGCGTGGAACCCACTTGGAGGTCCCAACCAGTTGACAAAATGGAAAACGCGTATGGGTTCTAAATACTGAAAGAAGATGAAAATCGTCAAGTCATGCCCATCTAGAGTTCTGTCGACATCAACTTCGGTTCTGGCGGTGATCTTGTCCTAAAGCAAACTACTAGACTAAGGTACAAGTTTATTGATTTTCTTTAGTCTTGTCTGAAATTTGTGCGATCGTTTTATATTATGCCATGTTTAATAGTCTTATACGGATGTGGATTTCTACTGTTTCTATTTTTTAATTTTGGGAAGTTCGTGGTCTGATTTCTTCTATTAGAGAATCTGTTTTTTCGTTTGAGAATTGACAGTAGGAAGAAAATATATGGAATGAGAGCTGTCCTTCTTAGTTTTGATGGGATAATAGGAGGTGGTTATGTATAATTCTGTGTTCACGTTGACCTTGTATATGTAGAATTGCTGACACAGTGATTTTCTAGATGGAAAGAACTTATAATCTTTGGGTACACTAAGAAATCTTGTTTAACCAATTGTGTAGATTCTCTGTCATTTGTTGAAATCTGTTTTCTTGATGGATGCAGAGGATTTTGGTTGGTTAACGATCTGAATTTGTTCTCAGAATTCTTCTTTTTAAATTTATTTTGATTGGATAGAAGATATAGTCCTAATATGTTCTTGGAAAGCAAGTATCTTGTGAATAACTTTACATGATATTATAGCGGTGAAGTCGTCTCCCTTGTTATTAAATTTTCAGAAGTTTCTGAAAGAAAAACATAAGAGTTAAACTGGTATTTTCAAATAAAATTTTCCAGGATTTATAGCAGAGTTTTTATTTCTTTTCTTATAATTTTTCTGTGTGTATTCATAGAGCAAACGGTGCATTGAATTCTAACTGCAAGCTAGATGGAAAAATATCACAGAATTTGGAATCTATAATAGCAGTTAGTTGCATTTGCATTTTTAATTCTTGTCAAACACATGGCAATTCTTGTTCATCCCAATGATTTAAAAAGAAAATAAAAATGGAAAGATGTTTAGTCAAGTGCCCTTTCTCAGTGGAAAACTGAAAAACTTTTGTTTCGTTCCATATACAAACTAATATTTGGGTATCATACAAATGTGCAGGAAAGAAGTGGTTACTTATCCATTACTGCACTATATTTGTTATTTATTTTTTTTTGGTTTATAATATGTGGTTGGTATAATTATTCAGTTGCTTTCTTTGGTTATTCATTTTGATTGTTTTTGTTTGCTTTCTTACCTGCTTCCATTTTTCAGGTTGTAGAAGCTTAATAAAAAGGGATTTAGATCGAAGTTTCAAGTTTTTGTCAAATATCCAGAGATGGAACCCAAATCTGCAGCCATTGTCGAGGAACAAGCAAAGGTCAAGAAGGAAGAGCTGCATCTCAAAGTGACGGGTAAGGATATAGAACCAAATGTTGGGAATGAGCAGAAGCCTGAGGTGGAAGTAGTATTGAAGACTAAATCACTGGAGAAGGAAAAGCTAAAACCCAAGGACAAGCAGGACAAACACGACTGCAAGGATGACAATAAATTGAAGAAAAAGGAGAAAGAGAAGAAGGATGGGGATGAAGAACTGAAAAAACAGGATAAAAAGCACAATGAAAAAGAGAAGAAGAGCAAAGATGAAAATTTAGAGGAAGAAAAAGAAGAGAGAAGTGAAAGTAAAGATAATGAAGAGGAGAAAGAACAGAAGAGAAAAAAGAAAAATAAAGATAAGGAGAAGAAAGGGAAAAAGCATGAGGACAATGAAGATGAAGAGGACGAGAAGAAGAAAAAGAAAGAGAAGAAGAAAAAAGATGAGGAGAAGGAAGAGAAGGTGAAGAATACTAAGGAGAGAAAAGATAAAAAACACAAGGATGACGTGGATGAGGGGAAGGAAGATCACAATGAAGACGAAGAGGAAGAAGAGAAAAAGAAAAAGAAGAAAGATAAGAAGCACAAGGATGGAGATGGTGGGGAAAACGAAGATGGAGATGAAAAGAAAGAAGAAAAGAAGAAGAAAGACAAAGATGAGGATAAAGAAGAGGAGAAGATGAAGAAAGGTAAGGAGAAGAAAGATAAGAAGCACAAGGATGGTGAGGGTGGGGAAAAAGAAGATGGAAATGAGAAGAAAGAAGAAAAGAAGAAGAAAGATAAAGATGAAGATGAAGATAAAGAAGAGGAGAAGATAAAGAAAGGTAAGGAGAAGAAAGACAAGAAGCACAAGGATGAAGCTGGTAAGAAAAGAGAAGATGACATAGAAGATGAAGAGAAGGAGGAGAAGAACAAGAAAAAAGAGAAGAAGTGTGAGGGAAAAATAAAAAAGGACAAGAACAAAGACATAGAGGACAAAAAGAAGCAGAAAGACGTGGATGGAGCAAAGGGTGAGGTTGCAGTTGCCTCCAGGGAGATCCAAATAGAAGAAAGTGAGAAGGTCTCTGAAAGTGGAGAGGAGAAGGAGAAGGAGAAAGACAAAGGCAAAGAGAAGAAAAAAGAAAAAGACAAGAAGGGAGAGAAGAAAAGGAAACTTGATGGGAAGGACAAGAGCAAGGATATTGGCAATCTAAAACAGCAGCTGGAGAAGATTAATGGAAAAATAGATGCACTACTAGAGAAAAAGGCAGTAGTTATGAAGCAGATTCAAGAAGCTGAACATGAGAACAGTGACATTGCTCAGAAGCACACGGATAAGGCTGAGACTGTGGCTGATTAGGTAGATCACCATGGTAGATATATTTCACTTGAACTTTCGTTTGTGTGGTAATGTAATGCTTATAGATGTCCAGATATTTGTGAATAGAACACCTGAGTGCTGAATGTGACGATGAATAAAGAAAAAGCAACTTACTACTTTTGTGAAGAACTGCTCTGCTCTGCTTGGCTTCCTATCCTAGAGTACGTTAAGCAGAATCAGTGCATTATACCTATTTCTATGTTATTTACTTTAATGTATATAGATACTCTACTTTCCTATTTTCCTTTCCTTTCCCAACTTTGCAATAAGATTGAGCTTAAAAAGCTGCATAAATGAATTTGTACAAAAGGTAATGAGATCGTATTAGAAGTTATGAGAAATGCATTGTTTATATGATTATTAGCTCAATGTGGAGGTTCAGTTAGTTTAAATAAACATTGATTGTGGTCATGATTCTTTCGAAATCCATGTCTTAAGCTTCAAATTTCTTCCACTTTTAACCCCAATATAATCTGATAGAAAATTCTGTTACCGCGATAATACCTCGCTAGATATTTGTGTCACAAGCCGTGCAATGAAGACCATTTTTATGCATTACATCATATTCCCTTCATATTCAATTGGATTTTGAGCAATCACTAAAAAATTCCAATAAGATGAAAGTTCCTCACTACGTAGCTAGATATTTCTGTCACAAGCCGTGCAATGAAGACCATTATTATGCATTACATCATATTCCCTTCTGATTCGATTGGATTTTGAGCAACCACTCGAATATTCCAATAAGATGAAAGTTCCTTGCAGGATAAAAAATTAAAAATGACTATAAACTAGAAATCTCCCTATATGGAAACTTAGCTAGTTTTGCTGCCTTTGGTGTGCCAAATCCCAATGGGAAGAGAGGAGTATAATATTTATCCCCATCATTCACAGGCAGCTGGTCAACGGTCTTGAACCATGCGCACGGAAGCTTGCCAGTGAAACCATAGTTACCAAATAAAACATCTGGAACACGTTAACCTTCTTTCGAGGCAACAAATCTACAAAAAGAGCATCCATCAAGGGAAGATATGGACGGATCACACCTGAACGGCCAGAGACTATGATAACACCACATTTCACAGCCCCACACACGTTGGTTATCGTGCTCGGACCAGGTTTAGGAATCGTTAAGGTCATGCTGTTACTTTCTTTCTCTGCATACGGGTGCTCACCTACTTCAACATTGGCGTAAGAGAAGTTTAGTCAGCGTCTGGATTCTCATCGTAAGCTACTTCGGTTTGTGGATCAACTGTTTTCTTAATGGCTGTGAGGATTGTAGTACCTGGTCATTAGAGTATTCATGTTAGTAGGTCTTATACATGATTATGCAGTAAATCAGATGCTATATATTGGGGAAGTCATGAATTTTACTAGGAGTGAGGTTGTTTCCACCAAGTCCCTGCCACTTATTCGTCCAATCACCAAACTGATAACCCAGATTATTGGCATGGCTACCTGCAACTAGTATTTTTGATGCCTTTTTAGTAAGAGGTAGCAATGGAGCGTCAGCTGATTTACCATTCTTTAACAGCACAAGTGATTTCCTTGCAACTTCCCTAACCAATTTTCTATGCTTCTGTTTAAGTAACAAGATAACATTAAGCATTTTCCATGTTCTGAAAACTAAAAGAAAATGCTAATGAAGTGATAACCACCTGACTTCCAAGCTGATCGACCGGGCTATCATCAGTCAGTGGATTCTCAAACATACCCATCGCAGACTTGACTGTCAAGATTCTTCTCATGGCATCTTCCATATTCGATTAAGGGGGATTGTCAATGCCCGAAATTTCTTGGCAAAAAACTTCAAACACTACACAGATTTTACTTCTTTTAGTTGTTAATGGATCTAGTGAAGCTTGTCTTGGGTCGATAAAACCACCTTAATGAATGCTTTTCATTTGTCTGAAAACATAGAAAAAATTAAAAGTAATACTGATTTCTAGACATAAAAATTCTAATACTTAAATAAGGCCTTGAGTTCAAAAGGAGAGGAAAGTGAAATTTCAAGTACAAAGGAAGAGATTGTATAAATATTGAAACAAAATAAGTGTGTTATTTGCTATTGTATCTAACCCATTTTATGGTAGAGGAGTGCTAGTATTTATAGCGATTGGTGACATATCCTCCCAAGCCTTTGCACGTGTGATCATAAAAAATGGAGAACTGACGTTTGTCAAAGAGGTTGCGTGTTGGCATAAGATAAATGAGTCATTGCATAATCATTGTTTATAAATTTAAGTTGGTTTAATGATTATTTAGGGTGTAACTTGTATAGTACTATACTTTAAATGTGATATAACAGCTTTGTGGTGATCTTAAAGCTGATCTATAGCCCTTTTTTGTCATCCCCATTTTTGTGTCAAATTTGATATGATTATCGAGGCCATTATTCTGACTTGGTCATTGTGTTTTTTTGCCTTCAATGGCTTCTGGATTATACTGTTGATCCTAGTGGAAGTTGGGGGTAATACGGGCTATAGTAAGATAGCTGAGTTTCCCTCATGTTGTGTTTGGCATTATGGCCTTCGGGTTGGTTACAAAATTTATTTCTTGAGTAAGTGAAACTTGTGAACTCTTATTAGTACGCTGGTGTCGTGACCTCTAAGTCGATAATGGAATTTGTTTCTAACAAAGGCATTAGTTGAAAGAGATATGTGTCATAAAAGTCAACCACAATATGATTTGTGATTATAATTTTGTAAATTTCTTATAAATCTTTTAATTAATAAAATGAGTATTTTTATTATATTATCTTTTATCATATTGATATATATGTTTGATTTACATAAAATGATGAAGTCCATGGAATGTATACAATACACATTATTGTGATAAGATCATATTTGTGAGACTATATAGTAATAGTGTTATTCTTAAATATTTCTAGTTATAGGAATATAAAGTGGAACATTTATAATATTGTATAAACTAGTATATACTATCCTTATTTTATATTATAGAGGATAATTGATCTCATAAATTACTTGTATAGAAATACTAAAGTAAGTGTATAGGTGCTCATTGAATAGATCATACAATTTATCCAAATACTAATTATACTTAATCGTCAACTGAATATTCATTTTATCAGTTAAGCAAATGATCTTTAAACTTTATAACATCGTAGTTATCTTGTAAATGAAATACCATACTTTGATACTACTCAAGATAAATTTGAATTAAAGCTTGTGATAGGTAGTCAATAGGTATAGTGAAACATTTATGGAGATATGTGAATGTTCGAATAAGGATCCATAAGTCTTAGTGTTTGAGGTAGAAGACTCTATATAAATAATTTAGTTTTGACTTATCAAATCTTCCGTTAGGATAATATATTGTGTGTGATTGAGAAGTGTATTCTCAATGATAATACATAATAGAGTCATTATCTATTAATTATTATATATAATATCGGATATGAGTGTTTAACGACAACAGTATATCCTTGACTCAATCGAAGTTATGTGACGGAGGGATTGAATTATACGGTAACTGATGATAGAAAGGTTTATTATTGGAGCTTTGTATTTCATTTAATCTAGGAGCCGTATTGCATAACTATATGTCAATATTGGTCTATAGACATGTTTAATTAATCTTATTGAAGATTAATTAAATAAAAAATTAAAGAGTTTAATTCAATTATACAGTCTACTACTAGTTTTACGGTGAACTTACTGAGTCTTGATCATTATTAACTCAAATTTTTTTGGTATAGATTATACATCACTTAGATATATTAAGGTTATTATAGTAATTAACCTAAACTTATGTATGATATAAATGATTGTTGATAATATTGATACTAAAGCAAGTGTATAGGTAAGGGTGACAATTTAGATAAACGGATCAGATTTGATTCGATACGAATACGACATGATTAATGTTTATTCGACACAAATACGACACAATTATTATTTGTAAAAAAAAAATATAAATACAAATACAACACGATTATTTAGAAACGATTCATTAGACACGACTATCCGTTTAGACATGATTGTTCAATTAAACACGATTATCCGTTTAGATACGAATATTTGTTTAAATACGATTATCCTATTAGATACTATTATTTGTTTAAATACGATTATCTGATTAAACACGATTATCTGGTTAATTTTTAATATATTTTGTAATTTAAAATTTTTTTTAATGTTAGTGTAAATAAACTTTTAAAATATAATATAATTAAAATTTTCAGTTTTATAATTAACATTTTTTAAAATAATATTGTGTATATTTTCACGTATATTTTAAAATTAATGTATAAGACACATGTTATATTAATTCGTATAAATAAAATTTATATTTTTCATATATATTTTATTTTTAATATTTAATATTATAATTATGAAAATCATAATATTAATCTTTAATTATTTTTAGATTTATTAAAATATTAATATATATTTAGCATAATGATCTATTTAAATATGATTATTTATTTAGACACAATTATTCGATTAAACACGATTATCTATTTAAGCACGATTATTCAATTAGATATGATTATTTGTTTAGACAAGGTTATTCGTTTAAGCACGATTATTTGATTAGTCATAATTGTTTATTTAATTAATTGTATTTTAAACAGATAAATAGATTCAAAAGGCTAAACACGAATTCGACACAATTATTATTTATTCGACACGAATAAGATCCGTTTATTATTTGTGTCCAATTTTTAAAATCTAAATCCGTTTAACTGTTTCATATTCATGTCGAATAATCATATCGTAATCCAAATTGTCACCCCTTTATATCAGTGCTTATTAGTTGAATATGAGTTCATTGAATAGATCATACAATTTATCCAAATACTAATTATATTTAATAATTAATTAGACATTCATTGTATTAGTTATGTAAATGATCCTTGAACTTTTCAACATCATAGTTATCTTGTGAATGAAATACCATAATTTGATACTACTCAAAACAAGTTTGAATTAAGGCTTGTGATAGGTTGTCAATGGGTATAGTGAAACATTTATAGAGGTATGTGAATGTTCGAGTAAAGATCCGTCAGTCTTAATATTTAAGGTAGAATTCTCTATATAAATAATTTAGTTTTAACTTATCTAATTTTCAATTGGAGTAATATATTATATGTGATTAAGAAGTGTATTCTCAATGATAATACATAATAAAGTCGTTATCTATTAATTATTATAAATAGCATCATATATGAAAGCGTTGACAATAATAGTATATCTTTGATTCAATTGGAGCATTGTATGATGAAAGAATTGAATTATACAGTAATTAATGATAGAAAGGTTTATTATTGAAACTTTGTACTTTATTGTAATCTAAGTATCGTATTGCGTGAATAAGTGTCAATATTAATTTATAAACATGTTTAATTAATCTTGTTGAAGATTAATTAAATAAAATAAATTAAAGAGTTTAATTCAGTTATATAGTCTACTACTAGCTTTACGATGAATTTACTAAGCCTTGCCCATTAATTGACTTGAATTTTTTCGGTATAGATTATATATCACTTAGATATATTAAATAAAGATTATTATAGTAATTAACCTAAACTTTTGTATAGTATAAATGATTGTTGACAATATTTCATTCTAACAAATGAGATTTTATCAAGTGGTATAATCTTAGCCGTGCACTTATATTAACAAATATAAGGTGGATATATATTCATCATGATCACACATTTGACAAATTATTTTTCATGTAATTTATTTAATTAATTATTAATTAAACTAAAAATTATAAGAAGAAAAATAATGAATAATTATCATTAAGAAAAAAAAGAAAAACAAAAAAGGAGAGGTTTTTTCTTATCATTGTCGTAAGCTTCCTATGGTCGTATGATGGTCAATTTTTGATCAGTTTAATCAATTAAAAGTGAATAGAGATCTTTTGAAAAGTGATCTAGGTTTGTATGTGATCGACTTTAAGAGTTAAGAAACCTAATTCAATCAAAAGTGTTTTGATTGAATTTAAGTAAAGCCAAAGAGGAAATTGAAGATCAAGAGCATCACTCTTTAGAAAAGAATCTATTTTGATTCTCTAAGGCTTCAAAATTTTGAACTAAAGAGAAGAAAGTTTGAAAACCTAGGTATGTTTCTTAGAAAGTTTTCTATTTTGTCTATTTAAATTCAATACCTAGATCCTTAGCGTGCAAGATTTAATTTCATATGTTAGGACACTTTGTATGCTAGAATTTTACAATGATATAAGAGCTCAAGGGTTGAGTGTTGAGTTTATTATGGATATGAGATGATATGTTGATGAATTGAGCTTCAATCTCGATGAAAATTGAGTTAGTTTTGATTTTCGGAAGTCTGAGTTTGTTTGAAATGATTTGGGAGTGTTTAATGCATTGTTTTATGATCATTTTGTAATGCCATTAAAGTGTTTGAATTTTTAAAAATTTGAAAATTTAATGATGTCCGGTGTTGTTAGAATTGCATTTGCAAAAATGGTCTGTGAATTGACGAAAACCGACAATTTTCAATTAATTTCAAAAATTTTCTGCCATTAGTGTTTTTCAATAGTTATAGAACCATATAATGGCTATTTTGAATCAGTTAGGATTTGTTTTGATCTTATATTAAGTGTTCAATTGTTGGATGTCGAATATAGGTGATGATTTCGACAAAATGTGCATATTCAAAAAATTTTCGATTGTCAAATATTTTTCAATTGAATGGTTCCATATACCTCCTATATCACTTAAATAGTTTATTTAGATCAAATTTAGCATAATTTGATGTTTTTAAAAATTATTCAAGAGTTAGATAATTTACAAAAAATTTTGTTGCAAAAGGTTTTGAATATGCTAAATTGCCCCGAAGCTCAATTTTGTGTGTAACATGATGCTTGTTCTTTATATAATTGTTTCTTATGAAATTATCATATGTAATAAGAGTTATTCCATTTATGTATATTTAGATATATCTTGAAACTTGAAAGTCAAGTAAAAAATGAGCATGATTTTTATATTGTTACATATATATTATATAATATTGAATGTCGTTACATAACTGAAATTGTTCATATAATAAATATGCTATACATATTGATATATGTTATTGTGAATGTCATAAACATGTTTTATGAGTGTTATGAGTATATAAAATATAATGAGACCTTATTTGATAATAAATCCCTTTGTGATTAATATCAAATGATAATGTTAGATAATGAGAATATTTAACATAACCTTTCTAATATTTATGTATTAATTAAATTCGATTATAAGAGGAGGTTTGTTGTGTTATACAAGGCCCATTTCTTTGTCGTCATAAATTAATGCATTTGCATGAGATGTTTGAATTAAATATAGTCATGTAGTTTTGTTGTATCACACAAGGGTTATATGATGGAACTTTGTTCATAAGAAATGTTGGTTTAACTTAACTAGAACTTATGATTTGTTATGTCATATAAGGTTACAAAATTCTAAAGGCTAAATAAAATTGAAAATCATAAGAGTTATAACTCGTAAGAGTTTACCTATCTAATTAAAGAATGCATACGTTATTGTATTACACAAGCTTATAATGTTCATGTTAATTGGGATTTCGATACTCACTAGGAATTAATTTGATTTATGTCTCTATTTATATATTAAAGGGTTATGTATTTCGATTAAAATAATGAGAGTATTTTAAAATTTCTTTATTTGATTTCTTAATTTATTAATACTCATAATGATTATGTCTGCATTATTTTTGACATGTTTTAATATAAATTAAAGATGTCTACTATATATAATCCACTTCATACTATGTTTGTTTCTAAAAAATTGAGTGGTTTTGATAATTTCTCTTATTAACATCATATACTTAAAATTGTTTTGATGTGTGAACAGATTGTCTATGTTCTTGATTCTTTAATGCTTAAAATCATATCAAATGGTGTATCAGAGGACGAGAGACAAACATTTAAGAAATGGAAGAAGGATGAGAAAACAATAAGATGTTACATGCTAGCTAGAATGTCCAAAGAATTACAGAATCAACATGAAAAGATGGATACTCAATCTATCTTGCTCCATTTACAAGAGTTGTAAGTAGAGTAGTCTAAGTATCAAATAACCAAGAAACTTTTTGGTTGTAAGATGCAATCTAACGAATCTATTTTTGATTATGTTTTGAAGATGATTGGATGGATTGAATATCTTGAGGATTTATAATTTTGTATTGATTATAAGCTCCAAATTAATCTTATCTTTCAGTCTCTTACACACCTACCTTTAGTGATTTTATCAATAACTTTCCCATAAATAAACTTGATACAGCCTTGGTAAAGTTACATAATATGTTAAAAATAGCTAAAGATCATATCTCATTGGATAAGAAATCTAGCAAGACTATAATGTTAGTTGATGATTCTTCTAGCTTTCAAAGAAGCAAAATTAAATAGTTTAACAAAAAGAAGAAAAAATCACAAAAACCTAAAGGTGAGGTTCAACAAAAGAAAAGTAAAGAATCAAAGAAAAATCTTAAAGGTACCTATTTTCATTGTGGAATGGATAGACATTGAAAGAGAAATTGCAAGAAATATCTTACAATAAAGGCTAAAAAGAAGCAAGTTGTTGCTTTAGGCTTTGTAATTATGTTTGTAATTAAAATGAATAGTTTTTTATGAGTATTAGATACTAGATGTGTATCTCACATTTATAATGATATGCAGGTTCTGATAAATATTAGATATTTGTAAGGATGAAGTCTAAATACATGTCGACAATAGAGCAAGAGTTGTTGTATTAGCAGTTGGCACTAAACATATGGTGTTGTCTAATGGTCATATTTTGGAATTGTATAATTGTTATTATATACTTAGTATAGTTAAGAACATAGTTTCTATGTCAAAATTTAATGAGATTGGTTTTCAGCTATGCTTTAAAAATACTAGTTATAAATTATTACTAGATAATAAGTTATTTGATAATGGTATATTATGCAATAGTTTGTACATTTTTGTATGATGACCATACCAGTAAGAGAAAACGAGATAATATAAATATGATTTATTTATGACATTATCGATTATGTCATATTAGTAAGAAAAGGTTATATAAGTTATTTCAAGAAAATTACTTGGATACAAATGATTTTGAATCATTTAAAACTTGTGAATCTCGTGTCATAGGTAAAATGACTAAATTGCCATTTGTTAGATACAGTGATAAAGCATCATATGTTTTATCTTTAATTCTGTTAAATTATGCTTGAGATGGTTATTCATACTTTATTATATTCATTAATGATTTTTCAAGGTTTAAATACGTGTTCTTGATAAAACACAAATTTGAAGCTTTTGAAAAATTCATAGAGTATAAGAATAAAGTAGAAAACCAACTCGATAAAACTATTAAAGCTTTATGATTAGATCGTTGTGGTGAATACTTCAATCATGAGTTTTTAGATTATCTCAAAAGTCAAAGAATTGTATCCAAATAGACTCCTTCAACTATATCATAGTTAAATAATATATCTAAACGAAAAAATTATACTTTATTAGATATAGTACATTTTATGATAAGCTATGCCAATCTTTCAATATTTCTTTGAGGATATGCATTACAAATAGCTAACTTTCTTTTGAACAGAGTTATAACAAAATCAGTGTTTAAAGTTTTATATAAGATAGGGAAAGGAAAAATGCCTAATTTTAAGTATGTCAAAGTTTAGGGTTATCCAACCTATATAAAAGGCTTAATCTTAATAAGTTTGAAGCTAAAAGTGTCAGATATAGTTTTGTGGGGTATCCAAGAGAGCCTGTAGATTATCAATTTTATTATGGAAAAGAATAAATTGTGTTTATATCTAAATATGCTATTTTTTTTATAGAAAGTATTTCTAAAGATAAAAATGATAGCAACAAAATAAAACTTGAAGAAATTTCTGAAATTTCTCAACTACAAACTAACAGTTAAATTTCAAAGAAAATTATTTAGAAATCTATAAACACTGAGATTCATAAGTTGATTAGGATATCAAGATTATCAGATAGATATATTAGAGATCATAGTGAAGGTGAATTTGAGATTTTTCTTACGTCAAATAAGGATCTTATGATTTACAATAAGGCGATAACTAGTATCGACTCTGAGAAGTGACTTGAGATTATAAAATGTTCATTGCTGAACTGGGTGTAATTCTTACGATTATTGATCTAATTCTACTATATTGTGATAATAATGGAGCTATAAAACAAGTCAAAGAACCTAGGTCTCACTAGAAATCTAAACACATTTTACAGAGATTTCATATTATTCCCGAGATTATAGCTTGGGGAGATATCAACATTACAAGAGTTTCCTCAAAATAAAATATTGCAAATTCATTCATCAAAATCTTATCTCAAAAGATGCATGAAGAATATTTTAAGAAAATCAGTCTTTGTCATAGAACTGATTGGCTTTGAGTGCAAGTAAGAGATTGAAAGAGATATATACCTTAAAAGCTAATCATAATGTGATTTTTTATTATAATTTTATAAATCTCTTGTAAATCTTTTGATTAATAAAATGAATATTTCCATTATGTTGTCTTTTATCATGTTGATATATATGTTTGATTTACATATAATGATAAAGCTTATAAAATATATGTTATACATATTTTAATGATGAGATCATATTTGTGAGACTAATTGGTAATGTCATTGCTAGATGTTCTTAGTTATAGGACTATAAAGTGAGATATTTATAGTATCATATAGATTAATATACACAATCCTTGCTTTATATGATAAAGGATAATTGATCTCATAAATTATTTATGTGGAGACACTAAAAAAAGTGTATAGGTGCTCATTAGTTAAATATAAGTTTACAGAATAGACTCTTCTGATTTTTTCAATTCCTAATTACATTTAATCATCAATGGGACATTCATTGTATTAGTTATACAAATGATCCTTAAGCTTTACTGTTAGAGATATACCTTAGAATCAATCATGTCATATGGTTCAGGTTCATTGATGAGTACATAAAAGTGTACTGCACTAAGGTTTAAATTCATTATTTTACACTTCAAAGTATAATTAACTCTCTCTATTTATGCATATTTCTAGTCTTTGATGTAAAATTTACTTTGTTTGTAATTTCAGTTAATTTTGTTTTTTATGCAGGGTACATAAAAAGATCATAACTTTTCATCCAAGAGAGATATTGAGGTAAATCTTAATCCGTTGGAAATATAATCATTGGGCTAAAACTTTCATATTTGTCCTAACCATCATTTCGGGATTTAAGTTATAGTTTGCAAGCCATCAATCAAGTCTCATTACTGTTCCAGTCTAGGCCAACCTTACTTTAATAATTGGCCTATAACTTTTGATAGAAATTTCAGATTGACCTGAGAAAAGTGGAATTAGAAATAGAAGTCAAATATGTACAACTTTCATGTTGTCTATGAGGGATGAATCATTGATCTTTGAGGTCATCCATGACATTTTTTTGGCGGTCAAAATATTTTAACTACCATTTGTCAAAGTTTTTCACCTAATTGTTAAATATGACAACTACCTGCTTTGACATTTAGCTCTCATGTTTGCCTATAAATAATAGGCCTATTTTTTGTTCTAAGAATATAATTTATATCTTAGAATCAGTTTATAATAAAATTTTATTCTCTCATTTCCATAAATTTCTAAAGTTTTAGTTAAGGCTAGGAGGTTGATATTAAGGATGTATGATATGTTCTTTAGATCCCATATTTGTTTTTAATGTTTAAACTCTTTTTATTAATTGCATATGCATGTTTTCAAAAATGTTTTTAAGCATTTAACTCTCTGATTTTTATGTA
>JAVXUL010136300.1:0-15260 GCA_035590515.1 Trichilia minutiflora
GGTATGATATGGAAGTGTTTTTGATTTAGAATAGATTTTTATGAATGCCTTACAGATCTACAGGGGGTATTCTGTGTAATTGAGTACACCCTGGAGGTCTGTGACGTCTGTCACAGGTGGGCCCCACAGATCGGGGTGTGACAATGGTCTATCTATAACATGAAACTCATCATACTTGACCATCTCTTATCGGTTATTACTTTAATAAAAAAAATTATGAGCCATCAGTGATTTTTCTTATATATCAAAACCAATAATAAAAGAATATATACACACACACGTATAACATTCTCAAATTTATATATGATAAAATAATATAAATATTTTTCTCAAATAAACCACAACCCATCACTAACGTTGGTTTCGAGTAGTCTGTGAATTCTCACAAGATTATCCTCTATATTTTTGTCTTAACACAATTGAGGGAAAAGAAAGAAAAAACATTGGAAAATAAGGGGGGAGAGGGTTCTAGCTCCTATTTATAATATATGATAAAATTATCAAAATATCCTTAAATGTATAAAGTTAGATGGTTTCAAAGAAGGGTAAAGAGGTCTTTTTACTAGCTTCAATTGATCGTTCCTCCCCCTTCGATCAATTGTTACTTTGTCTTTGGTCAATCAAAATATTCCCTTAATCGAGCATTCAACCCTTTTCGGTCAATCAAAGTTTTCGAGCATTCTGTCATATCCTATTTCTTATATTTTTGATTGATCGAAGTTTGTGAGTGCTTTGTCTTAAATTCAGCACAACTTTGATTAACCAAGGCATGCCCTTCGATCAAATTTTCTAATTTCTTGTTTGTCATTTTCTTCTTCGTTTGATATCTGTTTTTATTATGGTTTCTTTCTATTCAGCCGTCTTTTTGTTATTTTTAAATATCAAATATCACCTACAAATTATTGATCTTGATCAGTGAAAAATTCACTTTGAAACTCGAGTGCGCATTAGAGCTTAAAATGAAACTTCCTTGTTCTTAACCTTTTTTCGTCAAATTCCTTCCAAATTACTTACTAAGTCTCGTGATAGTATCAACTATTTACTAATTATACTCGAACATATATTTTATGAAAATAAATAAATACCCTTATATAATAAAATGATCAAAATATCCCTAATTAAAAAAAGGATATTACATAAATATTTAATTATTTTTATTTCTAATTATAAATAAATATAAATAATTATAAAAGTTTTATTACTAAACATAAAGATATAAAGATAATTATAAAAGATAAATTTAAGAAAGAAAAAAATAAATGACTTATTTTTGTATTTTTTCTATTTAAGTAAAATTATTGCTAAATTTAGAAGGAGGTAAATAATAATCATCTTTTTTTAATATTGTGATATTTATTGATTTTTTAATAATATTTTAACAATTTTGTTTTATTCTAGATTCTTTTTGTAAAATCTAATTTTCTTTTTTGCTAAAAATATTTAAATATTTATATACAGAGTATAATCAAGCACACAAATGTGCTACGAACTTAATAATAAAAAGAATCATGCAGTTTAGAGAAAATTTTTTAAAAAAATAAGCACACAAATGTGCTATGATCTTAATAATAAAAAAATCATGCACTTTGGAGAAATTTTTTTAAAAAAATATTATAAAAAAATAATTAAATATTTAGTAATTAAAAAAATTTAAAACATACCCTTTATCACTGTAACACTTGGTTTTTAAAAAAATTAATGCTACATCACAAAATTAAATTTTCATCATATTACAAGTGTTACACCGTGAATATAGGATAAAATATGTAATATCGTATAAATATACCTAAAATTAGGTTTTAGGGTATTTTGAAAATCAGACATTACATTATTAAAGTCATATAGGAGCCATTGGTTTTTAAAGTGCTTTTAAAACTGATTAAATATATTTTGAAAATAATTTTATGTGATTTTAAATAGTTTTGTAAAGATTCCCAATGAAGTAAAGTGAGTCGAGTTCTAGGAATGCATCAACATCATCATGAATATATAAATGTGGAGGGTTATTTTTCTTTGTAGTCAAAAATGTCATCACCATTAGATAAGCGTAAGGCAAACTTATACTTAAGATGTTTATCAGAATTTTAAGTGTTTTAACAATGAAAACAAATAGAAAGCTTGGTGTTAAAGAACACCTAAATTGTTGAAAGATCAATAATGATATGTCAATCAGATAAATACTGCAATCATTATAGTGAAATTTTCTATTTGAGGTGGTTTTAAGCGAGAAATTCATGTGTTGATTTGAATTGATTAGTATGTTTGTAAATAAGTAAAAGAGTAATTAAGGACTTTTCTAGAGTTTTGGTATTAACTTGAAGTAATAGGAAAATTTTAGAGGTAAGAATGTTAATTAGAATGAGAAACTATTGGTCATGCATTTTTTTACAAAAAAAAAAAGAATAGAGTAAAAAAAGTTAGAATGAATATAGATTAGTGAGTGAAAATGAGAACTTTAAAGATTTTTTAGGTTAGTGCAGTTTAAGATATAATTATCCTTGAGAGTTGAAAATTTTGTATGTAGATAATAGATGGTGTTTGGGTAAAAATTCGGACGACACATGGAGGCCTCTTAGGTAAACATCTGTCACCCCCGATTCTCGCAACAGTATCATCTGACTACCCACCTCTCAGGAACGCTGACTGTCCACCACCCAGACTTCCTGACTCATACCTCTCAGGGACCCTGACTTACGCCTCCCAAGAACCCTGACTATCCACCACCCAAGCTCCCTGACCAATGTTTCCCAAGATTCTTGACTACCCGCTTCTTAAGATTCCCGAGTACCTCTTTCAAGCTTCTTGTCCCTTTCAAAATCCTGTCAGCCTCTCAAGAAATCCTGAACTTGTCATCAGCCCTTAGAGATCACCAAAAATAAGAATGATTAATGATCAAGGACCTTTCAGTAAGAAGCATCGTCCTGACGAATTTCAGACATCTGTCCCATCTCCCGTCAAATCTCAGAAAGTCTGACAATAACAAGCTTGATGAACGTCACATGTGAAACCCGTCCTTTAATATTATAGGCCTAGTAGTAAAACCCTCATGAGTTACCATGTATGTAAGAGTGTGTAGATCATGTGCGAGAGGATGTGATAACTTGAATTCATTTTTGGAAGAAGGTGTGTGGTATAAAATATGAGTCTATGAGAAAGAAGTGGATTTTTAACCTCAAAATCATTTTCAATTAAGAAAAAGCTCATATTATTTTTGTAGAGCTCAAAGAGTTCTTTCCGATGATATATTATGGGTTCCGTGAAGATATTCCAGTCAAAAGTTATAGCCATTTGAAATTATTGTCTCAAATAGTGTGAACAAAGAGAGTATCGATACTTGGGGTGTCGAAGTATTGATACTCGGCTCTGAGAACGGTAAAAGCATTGATACATGGGACGTTGATGTATTGATATATAGTCCAGGAGATAGAATGTATCGATATTTGAAGGAAGTATCGATTCTCTGTAAACAGTGTGGCTTATGGAGCTAGGCTATAGTGTATCGATACTTGGGGAACAGTAATTGATATTCAGGGTATTTTTGAGCCTGAAGACCATCTTCAATTGAAAGTATCGATACATGGGGGCCATGTATCAATACCTTGATGAACATTGGCACTTTTACGTAGCAAAGTATTGATACATATGTATCAATACTTTGACTGTTCTGAGAACTTTTGCATGGGTATGTATCGATATATAGGAGTGTGTATCGATACATGGTGATGTATCACAAGTCCAGGCATATCAAAGGGGTATTTTAGTCATTTCACAACCCCATTATATGTAAAAATAGGGGATCGTCTTCCCCAATTTCTCATTTCACTCTCGCTCTCCTCATTTCGACAAAACCCTTTTCTCTCTCTGTGAAAACTAGATCTTAGTTGTTTCTTCATTAAATTCTGTCATTTCAATTCATATGAACTCAGAATCAACACCAGAAGACAGAAACCTTCTCTGATCAGAGTCTTACCAATGGTTCAAGAGGAATCACGAAGGAGGGGTTACGATAAACAAGAGACAAAAAGAGAGATTCAAATCAAAAAGGAACTCTAAGCTTGCCTACAGGTTTGGGTGCGATAGTTGAGATGGGAGGATCTTCGTCGCGAAGAGGATATCCCGAGGGTGGTTTCCCACTCCAATACGGTGAGTTTACACAATCCTTTCCCTTCGCCTTATTTTATATTATTTATGAATAATTATAATGCTAGAGATGATAGCATATGAATATGTATATGTATAACTGAAATGAGGAGCCGTTGGATGTATGTTGTGTGGTGGCCGCGTTGGCTCCTTACTTGTGATAACATTAGGTTTGTTGAGAATCTTTGATTGCCATGAATGTGAGGCCGAAGGCCTATTGTGTTTATGCTTGATGATATTACGATTGTGAGGCCAAAGGTTAATTATATATCTATATATGTGTGTGTGTGTGAATGTGGCATAGTTGAATATATAATGGCCAAGGTGCCATACTTGTTGATTTGCTATTATGAGTCAACATGTCATGTTTTATTGTTTTGGCTTTGTGAGCCACCAATTACTTGATTTGCCCTGATGGGTTATTGATATTAATTTATGATTTTGTGTGCTATATTATTGATTATATATATGGGTGAAGGTTGTTCATATAACTCATGTGGAGTGGGTGAAATCCGACAGACCTCGGAGTATGGATTAGCCATACAGTCCAAGGTAAGATGGGTGGAATCCATATATCTAGCCTAAAACATGATAGCCTTATATTGATATGATAGTATCCCAACCAGGATTACGGATTAGCCATACAACTATGAGGGAATGGATGGAATCCTATCGATCGAGGGGCTATACATATTTGATATTATATTGATTTTCTAAACATGTATATGATACCATATTTCACTATGATTGATTTGATTATTACGAGGATTTTTTATAATCAGTGTTTGGGCCTCTGATTTTTGTTTTTGTTTATTTGTCTACTCACTGAGTATTTTTTTCAAATACTCACCCCTCACTCCCCCTATTTTAGGTTAGTGTAGTCAGGCGCGGCATTGTATAGTTGAAGTGCGATTCAGTACAGCTTTTCAGGTACTCGACTCAGGTTTTTATATTATAGTCCACTGTATGAAAAAATATTTATAATAAAGTAATTTGATATATTTGGCTTGGCCAGGAATATCTAGTATTGCATTTTGAGAAAATATAGATGTAATATATGTTTGTTTGAAAATCTTCCATTCTATTTTATTTTATCTTTGGAAATGAGTTTGAAAATAGGTACTAATGCCTTGCGGGTCCTAGGGGTGTATTCTAAGTGATAGGATGTATTTTTGGGAATCGCGGCTATTGCCACGTGGTTGACTAGGGTCGGGCTATGACATCACCTCTCTTAAATAAAAAGCGACTGGCACACTTTCCCAAGACAGGGTGTCCTATCATTCCCATTCTCTGATGCCAAGTCATTCCACTCATATCTCAAGGACCCTATATAAGGAGGCAAAATCAACAATAAAGGGGTTCAAATTCTTTTTCTTCCAACTTGTGTTTACATTTTACTTAAGCTCTTATTTTCACTTTTCCTTTCACCAGAATTCTTTGCTCTACCTTTTACATTTTCGTTAACTTAAGTATCAGAGTTTTTTCGTCGAGAACCCTTCCCGATGTAACTTTTAGTATATTATCGTCTTGTTAGGGCTTAGAGGTGAGACTCTACAAGTGAGGATCTAGCCATCAACCATCTTCAGCAAGGATCCGGTGATACTATAGCCATATTCATATTCACACCTTAATAGATGGTAAATCAGTAAAGTTGATGGAAAAAATAAATCGGGTTATAAGTGCCAAGAATAAAGATGAGTTCAGATAAAAGTTTATAAAAAAAACTTATAGTGCATCTTATGTTATGCATCCATTTGGTACTAAGATGTATCATAATTTAAAACCTTATTTTTGTTGGCCTAGGAAGAAGAAAAATTTTGCTAAATTTGTATCTAGATGTTTGACTTGTCAATAGGTGAAAGCTAAACACCAAGCATCGGTAGAGAAGTTATATCCATTATCTATATTACTAGAGTAAAAGTGGAAAAAAGTTACTATAGATTTTATTCTAGGGATGCCACGAACACAACAATGATATGACTCCATTTAGGTTATAGTGGATAGATTGATAAAATCTGCTCATTTTTTGCCTATTCAGCAGACTAATTTATTGACTAAGTTGGTTAGATTATATGCAGCTAAGATAGTTAGATTGTATGGAGTGTCAATTTCGATAGTCTCAAATAGAGATTTGAGGTTCACATCTCATTTCTAGAGTAGTTTACAGACTGCAACGGGTACTAATCTAAAATTTAGTATGTCCTTTCATTTTAAGACAAATAAGCAAATAGAGTGAACTATTTAGACATTGAAAGATATGTTCAGAGCATGTGTATTAAATTTTCATGATAATTGGAATGATAATTTACCTTTGATTAAATTTGTATATAATAATAATTATCACTCTAGTATCAAAATGGCTTTATTTGAGGTGTTATATGAGAGGATGTCATGTTATAATCCAAACATACGATAATCGTTGTAAATTCTAGAAGTACATTCTATCAACTTAAGAATGCACTTCCAAAACATGTAAGGCCTTAAATTTGTTTTACAAATAATTCTCTTCTCTCTCTCTCTTTTTTAATCTATATCAAGTTTATAAAATATGTGAAACATATGGTCTCAAATATTCTTTGGAAAACTTGAAAAATGACTTATAATACAAATAATTTAAATCATCTCAATGGACGTAACTTATAAAACTGTGAGGTAAGTTTAAAAATATACTTGAGTCTTCAAACCTTTATGCAATCACCACCATCTGAAGCTTTTAGCTAAACATGAGGTACCTAAAACAAATTTGTGAAGGAATGAGTAGATAATTGTATACTCAGTAAGTGAATATATAAATTACTAAAATCTCATTCATAAACTCTTCTGTATAAGTGTGAAATTGAGATGTATTACACCCCAATAGTCCAAACCATACTCGGTCTCCTGATTCTAACTCATATCAAAACTCAATACAAGTTAATAATCAATGCACTCGTATTGTAGTGACCACTATTGTGATTCTTCTAAGCTATTACATTGTAACTAAAATCAATCACACCATTCTGACCTCGTAGGTTATAACTTCACATACATATCAATATATGAATCCAAATGAAATCTATATAAACTACCGTCATCATTTGATAAATGATTTTCTGTAAAATCATCACCATTCTATAATAATATAATAAATAATATAAAGCAATTCTATAAACAACCTCATTTATCAAACAATCCCTAAAATTAAGCCTTTAAGGCTTTATATTCATATTAATAATAGTACTAATAGATTAATCAATCTTAATCCATCGCAACCATAAACATATGATCTATACAAATATATAGTCAAACACAAATCAATAAATTGAATATCAATTACTTAAAACTATTGAATTCTACCTTCTTTCGCTATTGGATCTAATCTTTTTCATTTGGGTTATATCTACATAAGAACCCTCCTTATCATAGTCAAATTCACATCGCCATAGTCATTCCATAATAATATAAATCATATTTAACACGGTAGTCTATAAAGCATATAGGTGACATAAAAACGTATATTGAAAAATACATTCTGCTAAATCATACTATCAATTTAGAGTGTCAATTGTTCTGTAATATATTAGATTTTTAGTTGTAGGACATTCCTTACCTCATAAAGCTATTTTCTTAATCATTAGTATACAAAGTCCAAAACAATGATTGGCACAACAGGCCTCTTAAAAAATCTCAACTCATATTATTAATACCCAAGGCCATCTTAATCACAAATTCAAATCATTATGTAAGTCCAAAAATAAAATCATAAAATTTAATAAAATCAACATTTTATATTAATTAATTCTCAGATGCAAATCAACTCAATATAACGTAATAAAACATTTTTTGGCCTTCATTGGCCTAAATATCATATCAATGATAATTATCAAATCAATATCCATGTCTGTATGTATGTGTGTGTGTGTGTGTGTGTGTATATATATATATATATATATATATATATATATCAATTTATACATTTAAAATTATTTTTATTAGGTTATGATGTGAAATCGGGATGTTTAACCATGTAATCCTTAGCCAACGATGTTAATTTGATTCTTAAAAAAGCCAAAAATAGGTTATGGAGATAAAATCTTAACCTGATCGTTTAATTTAATCCAAAAAACAAACAATGAACCATAGGTATATGTAGGGCGAAAAGGATGATACCACACTTGAAAAAGGATTCATGAGTAATAAGTCAAGATACAAATGCCACAAGATTGAATCTGGATAAGTTCAATTGAAAAGATTCACAAAAACAAAGAAAGAGAAAGCTCTTAATTTTACTATTGTAATCCTTAAGATATAGGCAACTAATGTAATCCCTAAGATATAAGGATTCTTAACCCTAAATAGATTCCAATAAATAGAAAACACTTTGGAATTAGCTTAAACAAATGTCCAACCTAAATAAAATAAAATAAAATAAATTTTTTTTAGGATTAATAAATGTCCAGCCCAAATAACAATTAACAGATCTTTATAATTTATACCTTCATTTGTTATTAGAGAAAAGGATTGCAATATACTTTTCATTGTCGAGAGTTATTTGTTTGTGATATCACTAATTTGAATTAAGTTAAAGATTGTGAGATGTGGTTCAATGTTATATGTTAGAAGTCAAGGTTGGTCAAAGTAGTTATGATTAGAATTAGAATTAGAATTAAATCTTTAATTTCTTTCAATAACATAACATGCCACCTAAATTAATAAAAATCTTCATTTTTCAAAAATGACAACTTTAATGATACTTGCTTCCTCTAATAAAGTACATCAAATTTTGTGATAAAATTCTTTTAAGGGAGATAGATTATAATATATCGATTTATCAATCAAGAGTAGTTTGGTCATTTTGGTCATAGGAATATTTTTATCATTTTTATTATAAGCTTGTATGAGTATGATTAACAAGTAAAAGACTCAATATTGAGGCTTAAAATGTGATTTTAGAGAATTTAGAAAATAAATGGTTAAGATTTAAAGAGGTTCTATATTAGACTTTGACAAGTAGTTAAGCTTCAAAATGATTTTTTTTTAAATCGAGAAAGGCAATTGGTCAATGGCTTTTTACTACATAAAAAGGACTTAGAGACGGTCAAAAAACAAGAAACTAGAGTAAAGTCAGACATCAAACAAGATGATATCTTAACATGTTTTTGATGATAAGCAAAATGATTAACTTTGTAATAAATTAAATCAATTTGATTAATTTCCATTAACCAAATCAAATCAAAGTTACATTGATATAAAATCATATGGATCTAGCTAAGTTAAATTGATACTTGCTTTGATAATATATTTATATGTGATATGATAACTTATATGCTAATTAAAATTGAATTTAAATTATTTGAAGTGTATAAGTTAAATTTTAGTGAACAATATTACACTAATGGTTAAAGGTTGAGAAAAGTATAAGTACAAGAAATAATATATCGATATATATCAGCTTAAGTATTGACATATGCACGAAAAATGTTTAAATGTATCGATACAAATTGTGAAAGTATTGATACCTTATCATTAGAAAGCTTAAGTGTTGATACTTCCTAACAAAAATATCGATTTATGAAGTATGGTGCAAACATTACTGAAGAATGTACTAAAGTATTGATACATCCTTCAAAATATCAATATATGAGGGAATGATAAAGACTTTGAAGAAGAAACTTATACAAGTATCAATACATCTGAACAAGGTATCCATATATTGATACGTAACGAAGATCTTGAGCAAAGTATCAATACTTTTCAACAAAGTATTGATACTTCCTACAGATTTAAACTGTAACAACTATTTTTATGCATTTACTATTGATTCAAAAAGTCGTTGAATAATTAACTTAGAGACATAAATGAAAGAGTTATATACCCTAAAAGCCAATCACGATGTGATCTATAATTATAAATTTTATATAACTTTTTAAAATCTTATGATTAATAAAATTGAGTATTCTTATTATTCTTATGTATATTTGGTATACATATAATGATAAAGCTAGTGGAATGTATGTAATACACATTGTTATGATGAGTTCATATTTATGAAACTATATCTTAGTAGTATCATTTCTAAATGTTTCTAGTTGTAGGAGTATAAAGTAGGGCCTTTATAGTACTGGAAAGACTAGTATACACTATTCTTACTCTATGCAATAGAGAGTAATCAATTTTATAAATTACTTATGTAGAGACACTAAAAGAAGTGTATAGGTACTCATTAGTTGAGTATGAGTTTACTGAATAGACACACATGAATTGTCCAAGTGCTTATTATACTTAATCGTCAATTGGACATTCGTTGTATCAGTTGTGTAAATTATCCTTAAACTTTATAACATCATGGTTATTTTGTGAATGAATTGCTAAACTTTGATACTATTTAAGACAAGTTTGAATTAATACTTATGATAGGTAGTCACTAGGTGTAGTGAGACATTTATGGAGATATGTGAATATTCGAGAAATGATTTGTCAATCTCAGTGTTTGAGGCAAAATGCTTTATATAAATAATTCAGTTTTGATTCATGAAATCCTCGGCTGAGGTTGTATATTGTGTGTAGTTGAGAAATGTGTTTTCAATGATAATATACAATAGAGTTGTTATCTGTTATTTATTATATATAGCATTGGATATAAAAGAGTTTAATGAATATAGCATACCTTTGATTCGATTAGAGCATTGTATAGCAGAAGGATAGAATTACACGATAATTGATACCGAAAAGGTTCATTATTAAAACTTTACACTGTATTATAATTCAGGGCCGTATTGCATAGTTAGGTATAAATATTGGTCTGTAAACATATTTAATTAATCTTGTTGAAGATTAATTAAAAAAAAAATTAAAGAATTTAATTTAGGATATAAAAGAAATTAAATAAGTTTAATCTGGTTATATCATATACTACCGATTTTATGGTGAATCTATTGAGTCTTGCATACAATTAACTTGGTTTTTTATTATTTATTTTTTGAATCACTTTAATATATTAAACCTAAGACAATCTGCTTAGTTAACCTAAGATTTATTATGGTATAAGTGATGTATGTTAATATTTTCATTCTAACAAATGAAATGTTGACAAGTGGCAAAATTTTGGCCTTACACTTATGTTATAAATAGATGGTTGATATGTAGGAGATGTGTATTCATATGGTTTACACATTTGGTAGTTTATTTTTTATATAATTAATTAATGGTTAATTAAATATGAACAATATAAATAGATAATTAATTGTTAAATATCAAATAATATAAGTGTAAATAGAAAAGAAAAAGTGGTTTTTCTTCTTCTCCTTACAATGAGCCTCTCCCTTCTTTTAGTAATCAATTTTTGATCATTTTCATCTAGCAATAAGGGAGAATAAAGAGCCAAGTCCATCACTTGATAGAGAAGGAGCTACTTTGATCCTCTTAAGCTTCAAAATTTTGAAAAATAGGAAATAAGGTTGACAAACACAAAGGTAAAATCTTAAAACTTTTAATTTATCGATATTCAATTCAATGCCTAGATCTATGGCATAAAAAACTTATTTTCATATTTTAGAAAATATGGTACGCTAGAAATTTACAATAAATACCTCTATTATTACAAAAGACAGAGAATTTTTAAGGGATAGTTTGATAAGCAACAATAAAGACATTCTCTGATAATATTTTCTCTCATCTGTAATTCTTTTGTAATTATTCTAGTGAGAGAAGGCTTGAAAACATAGCACTATTGCAAACCTACTTTATGAGAGAGTTTATTATTTTCATTATTATAATTTTCTAAAGTTACTCTTCACCCGAGATAAAGAAAGATTGTATTGGATTTCTCTTTACTCGATTGTAAAAGAAGAGTTGTACATGAGTTGCTTTTAACACAAAAAAACAAAGAGGTATAGTGAATCCTTGGTGTGTATAGAAATCAACCAAAAAGAGTGGACGTTGGCCTATTTACCGAACCACTATAAAAATCTTTGTTTACTCTCTCTCTGCCTATTTAATTTTATCTACTCTTTTTTAAATGCTATTTATCTCTTATAGCATTTAAGTCTTAAAATCAATCTAATCACTTATATTTCTAAAATTGGCAAATAATGTTTTAACTTTCTCATCTATAAGCCATAACTAATTATGGATTCATGAGAAAAGTTTGCAAAGTATCATTAACAAAACATATGCGAACTTTAATTGTTTTATACATTCTAAACATAGAACTCAATTAAGGTTAAGAATATATACCCAAATCTTACTATCTAGATCAATTAATCATCTCCAACTAATCTCCAAATATATCTACACGTCAGATCGATGACAATGATTTTGATTTTGTGTTAGGAGACTTGAAGAAAATATGAAAAACAATTTTGGGAGCATTAAACAAGCTTAATGTAATTTTTCAACACTTAGAAAACTATTCTTGCTAGATTGAAAAGTAAGAAACACAAAGAAAGTTTTTCCTTTTCTTTTTCTTTCTTCTTTCTTTCTTATTTTGTAAAGAAACAAACTGTCTTTACTTTGCTTTTTCAAAAAATGGCATCCACCTCTCTTTTTTCCTTTTTTATTTCTTTATTTTTTCCTATTTCTTTCCTTCTAAACATATGGCACGAAAAAAAATTAGATTAAAGAAAAACATAACACTTACTATTATTCTACATGGACGTATGACTTTCTTCCAATAAGCAAAACAATTATTTTATTACAAATAATAAACAATAATGAATTAACAAATGGAATAATCTTATTGGCGGATTCTAAAATCCATTGAAAATTAATTAATCACTATTAATTAACATTATCCATTGTTAATAAAAAAATTCAAAATGAAATAATAATAATAATAAATAATTAAAGTTTGACTTTTTCAAACAAATAAAATAATAAAATCTTATCCAATAAATATTAAATACTATAATTAATAAATATGAAAAAATCATGACTATTGATTCATAATGCAAGGATAAGGATTATCTAAGATTTTGACACTTGGCAACAAAGTATGGTACCATTTATCAAGCAAATATTCATTTGGATTAAATAATATTTATTTAATAATGAATAAATAAGCAAATTCTATTTATTAATAAATGAATCATAATACCTTTTTTTACTCTCTCATATATTTGTAAATTATATTTACAGTATTATAAAATTTACTGAAATATGTTTTGAGCATATAGGTGCTAACGCATCATTGTAAGGAAATTTATTCTTTAAATCAAATAACAAAATTGCATTCTGATTATCATATCAGAGCAATTTAATTTTTGCCAAAATAAAATATCATTAATTGACTTAATAATATTTATTTTATCCATTGTTAACTACCGATTATTAATATGTGATCCCCTGTATTCATCGTAAACTAGACATAAGTCGATACGAATCTTTTCGCATCACTTCGGTACAACTCATTGTAATCAAAGTTTTCAATGATCATGAGTGACTTTTAGCAAGATATAATAACCCTTAGAGCATAGATATCATGACCTCTAGCTAGCACTCCGATTTTATGCCTCCCAATCATATGGATACATAGAGACAAAAATAAGAAAATCTGTGTTCTTTGGTTCGTCAAACTCATCATTAAAGGTATGAATTTTGAGTACATAATATGATAAAATGCTAGGTTTATCGTATGGATCTTTAGTTGAAAATCTAGAAAATTTTAATTATGCTGTGTTTATATGCTGGGATTTCCTAACAGTAGTATCAGAGCCATTTGTGATTTAAACCTAGTTGTTTTCAATATGATATGTTTTGATTTAATTTGATATGAAATTTGTTTGAAACTTATACCGGATTTTCATTTAATGAATTTGACATATCAATCTAATTGGTTGGTATTTTGACAGAATGATTAATAGCTAAGTTCATCTAATTTGAATTAGATCTTGTACAGTGTTCTTAAACTTGGTCATTTAATAGGATTAAATGAATGTTAATACATCATGCAATGCTTGAATCCATTTATTGTGATTAAATGGATATGTATGGGATATTGATTGAATGTGATTGAGGTGAAATATAATTTATTTCACAATATGACTGAAGGTAATATTGTTTACCTTTCAGGGGCTCTGCCCTTGATCCCTCACAAGGGCGTTGCCCCTTGACCCCACTCGTTAATCGACTGATGAGACTGCCATAGAGGGTGGGGGTTTGTCTAAGGTTATAATTGTTAGAGATATGCCCTAGAACCAATCGTGTCATATGATTTAGGGTCATTATTTCTTATGTATATGTTGGTTTCTAATGGCCTAAAACAGGCACAAATGGAAGTTTTCTTCTTAAGAAACTAACCCTAAAACTATGCATTCAAATGAGAAAACAAAGTGCCAAAATGGAAGCTTAAAGGCTTACCTTGCAAGCTTTGTTTCTTTGATGAATTTGAGTCTTAAAAGTATGAGACCTTTTCACTTGAAACCCTCCCTTTGAGCTCCTATGGCTTCCATTTTTGTCCAAGGAGGAAGGAGACCCCAAAATTCAAATTTTTACTCATTTTTCATCATTTTATTAATTCAATATTTATCTAATAAATATTATAAAATAATGAGACACTAATGTGATACAACCAATCTCATACTACATGGATAAGCCCAAGTCAAACCTATTGATTATATATTTAGATAAAAATAAAATATTATCATAGCATAACTAGACAAATTGAATTTGTTTGGTTAGAAATAATTAATAATAAGTTGCTGATTATATTGGTGTGGCTTGTTAATCATGTTAACGAGTTAGTCAAGTTAGTGATCGATTGGCTTAGTTTAACTAGTTGACGTAGTTCACCTAATCAAATTTTCGATCAAACTAAATAAGGTATCTAGTTTGACTAGTCACCTTGGAAAATACATAAAATACAATTCTTATATGACAAGAATCAAAATTCCTAAAACTATAACCTCGATACACAAATGACACACAAAACTTGTATGACAAGAGTTTAAATACAAGCAAACAAATATATGAAAAATGTGTTTTTCAAGTTAGAAATTGGATTTTTAGATATAAACATGTAATTGTTACATGTATATTAATGATTAGGGAATTGTTGACCAAACATGCATAATAAGTAAATGATATGCATATGTATATTTGATATATATATGTATATACGTTGCTAATCAATATTGGTTCATAGG
>JAVXUL010136331.1:3508-15258 GCA_035590515.1 Trichilia minutiflora
ATGTTTGACTTAGGTATCGAAATATTGGGCAAAAGGATTGATTCCTTGCTTAAAAAATGAAAAGCTAGCCCTGTATTTCAGAACCTTTGTGAAAGGTTTTGGAACCTTTGAAATAGTACTTTTTTAGAAAATATTGTTTAGGTCCCTCATTTTCAAAGATGTTTTCTCTCTCATTCGGAGTCTAATTTCACTTCTGTTTCTTTCTATACAACCATATTTCTATCCTCTTTCATTAAAAACAAGCCATTTCTCAAAACTTCATCCCGATCAATAGAAATTTAGCTTAAAATTCAGGTGTTCACATAAAAAAATCCTTGTGAAATTTGATAGTTACCTAACCTGTTCTTAGCTTTGATTCTTTATCATATAACCTCGGATTTGACTCAAATTTGATTTTATGAAATTCTTATTCTATCTTATTTTCATAAAAATAAACAACTCATCAATTAGATATTCTAATCATTCAAAATTTATATTTGAAGCTCGGGTGCAAAGGTGAGAACTAATACAACTTTTTTAAGGCTTGACCAAAACTCATCCAAAACTCCATTAAAAACTTATTAACTATTAATACGGGTTTATTTAACTAATAATAACTCCCAAATGTGTACTTTAAGAAATGATAAAATTACCCTTAAGCCAAAATTATGGTATTTACAATCCTTCCCCCTTTAAAATAAATTATGTCTTCAAAATTATTTATGATGTTTCATGTGAAAATTACTCAAAAAGATTACCAATTATAGCCTGCAATCCCTTTTCCCTAATGATCAAATAAAGATATTTTAAAATAACTCACTCATTATTTATTATTAAGAGTGGACACTACAGCTCCAATTTAAACAAACCCAATTTTAAGCATGAAATTGACTTTATAAAATTACATGCATGAATTCAAAGATACGAGTAATGTTGTCTCATTATCCAATCAAGTTCCCGTGTTATTTCCTTAACAGTAGTACTATGCCATAGAACTTTCACCATAGGAATGATCTTGTTTCTCAAAACCTGTTTTTGCTAATCTATAATTCTTATCAATTGGACTACACAACTGAGATCCTCTTTTGAATCTACTAGTAGTGTTTCAAAAATATATGATGGATCTAGTACAAACTTCGTAAGTGTTGGTACATAAAATACATCGTGAATACGGCCTAAATCTATGGGTAACTTCAATCGATAAGTTACCAGACCAATCCTTTATAAAATTCTGAATGGCTCAATGTATCGAGGATGTAACTTTTCTCAATTCTTGAATCTGATTATTCTCTTCTATAGTAAAACTTTCAAAAAAAAAAACTGATCACCAAAATCAAACTCCAATTTTCTCCTCTGATTATCCGTATATGACTTTTGTTAATTATAGGTAACTTTCAACTTTTTTCGAATAATCTTAATCTTTTCAGTGGTGAGTTCAATTAATTCAACATTATCAAGTCTTCTCTCACCAATCTTATCCTAATATAATGAGTCTTATATTTTCTATCATATAATACTTTATAAGGTGCCATCTCAATACTAGTTTGGTAGTTATTATTATAAGCAAACTCAATCAATGGTATGTGGATATCCTAGCTACCCTAAAACTCTATAACGTATGCTCGAACCATATCCTCAAGTGTCTAGATGGTCCTCTTTGATTGGCCATCCATCTGATAGAAAAATATAGAACTGAAAGTCAGGTTAGTACCCATGTCTATCTAAAGTCTAGGTTAAAACTGAGATGTAAAATGAGGATCTTGATCTGACATAATAGTGATTGGTATACCATGCAACCTAATGATTTCTGCTATATACAACTTAGCCAACCTATCCAAGGAGAAATTAATTTGAATAGGCAGAAAGTGAATAGACTTCTTAAGTTGATCAACTATCATCCAAATCACATCATGGCCTACTTGTGTTTATAGTAATCCAACTATGAAATTCATTGTGATATATTTTTATTTTCATTTAGGTATGGGTAGAAGTTGTAGAGTTCTAACAGGTTTATGATGCTCTGCCTTAACCTACTGACATATTAGACACCTAGCCATAAATTTGGCTATGTCTCTTTTCATCCTGGATCATCAATAACTCTCTTTAGTGGTTTGGCGTATCTTGATACTGCTTGGATGTATAGTAAATGCTAATCTATGGGCTGTAAATTTCTAGCATTCTAAGTGCCATAAATACATCAAATGTAAGTTTGATGCTAAGGATCTACGTATTGAGAAAAAATGGATAAAATAAAAGTTTAATAAAAACATACCCATTTTTATGCTTTTCTTGAAATTGTATTCAAACCATTTAAAGATTTAGAGACCCAAAGTAGGATCCCCTTTAGAGGGTGATGCCCTTGACTCTTCATTCCCCTCAATTGCCTTGTAAGAAACTCAATCAAAAACACTTTGATGAAGTTAGATTTTCTAGTAAAATCTACGATTTTCAACACTTGGAATTTTAATTCCAACTCTTGAAATTGATCACACCCATACATAGATCCCTTCTTAAGGATCAAAAGCCTCATATTAATTGATCAAAATGATCGAATTTTCATTAAGAAACAATGGGAGCAAAAATTCGGCCAAAGAGAAAAAAACCTACCTTTTTCATGTTTTTCTTCTCTTTTTCATCAAATTTTTATCATAAAAATCATCCTTAATTATGTATATATATTTTTCACTTAATTAACATTTAATTAAATAAAAAATGTATGAAAAAAATGGTGCCAAATGTGTGGTTAAGATAGAGACACATCTCATACATATCCACCCTCCATTTGTCATTTAAGTATAAGACCAAGATTATGCCACTTGTCAAATTTCCATTTGCTAGGATGAAAACTTAACACATATCACTTATATCATATATAATCTTTAGTTAACCAATAAAATTGCTTTAGCTTAATATACTAAAGTGATGCATAATCAAATTAAGGAATTTTAGAGTCAACTTATAGTAAGACTCTATAGTTTCACTGTAAAACCGGTAGTAGATTATCTCTTATACTAAACTCTTTAATTCTTTTATTTAATTAATCTTTATAAGATTAATTAAATATGTCTACAGACCAATATTGACACCTAGCCATGCAATATGACCCCCGGATTACAATGAAATACAAAGTTTCAAGAGTGAACCTTTTCGTCATCAGTTACCATGTAATTCAATCCTTTCATCACACAATACTTCGATCAGATCAGATGTATACTATAATCATCAAACCCTTTTAGATCCAATACTATGTATAATAAATAACAGATTATGACTCTACTGTTTGTTACCATTAAGATCACACTTCTCAATCGCATACGAGACATTACCCAGGCCTAAGCTTTTCTGAGTCAAATCTGTATTATTTATATAGAGCATTCTACCTCAAACACTAAGGTTGATGGATCCTTTCTCGAACACTCACATACCTCCATGAATGTCTCACTATACCCAATGACTATTTATCACAAGCCTGAATATAGACTTGCCCTAAGTAGTATCAAAGTATGATAATTCACTCACAAGATAACCATGGTGTCGTAAAGTTTAAGGATCACTTACACAATTAATACGATGAATGTCCAATTGACGATTAAGTGTAATTAGCATTTGGACAATTCATATGAGTCTGGTCAGTGAACTCATACTCAATCAATGAGCACCTATACACTTCCTTTATTGTATCTACACAAGTAATCTATGAGATTGATTACCCTTTATCATATATGTTGGCCCAGAATGACAAAATCCAAGAGGGGGTGAATTGGTTTTTAAAGAAATTTAAAAACTTAAATGAATGAATGATCAAGCCAATATAAATGCTTTGTAAACAATCAATAAATCATAAATAAAATATACAAACAAAGCAATAAGTAACAAAGAGAGAATTATAAAACAGAAAGTAAATGATATATAGAGAGAAAGAATTACAAACTCAGATTTTATAGTGGTTCAGCACAACTAGGCCTACATCCACTCTCTCAGCTTTCACCGGGCTGAGGCTCTACCATCTCTTCGTTTGCACGGGTCAAGAGTAACCCGAATTTATAACTCCTTCTTTATCGACGAAGGGTGGCTAAATACATGTCTTGCTTTCTACGGGTGAAGAGTAATCCAAATATAACTTTTTACACGAGTAAAGTGTAACCCAAATCTTACTTTAATCGGGTGAAGAGTAACCCAAATAATAGCAAACTACTAATACAAATAAACTCTCTCAAAGAGTAGATTTATAATAAATGTTGAAGTTTTCTCTATCTAAAAAATGATATTACATAATATATTTTTGCTTAACTTCTGTGCTTTGTTCTCTGGTTCTCTTCTCTTGTTCATGGAGAACTGAAGCTTTTAAATCACTTTAGAGAGCTTTTCCAACGTCTCTTTAATGGTTAAAAATCTTAAATTTAATGCTCTAAAACTAGCCGTTACAGACTTGATTTGAAGAAGGTATTAATACGTTTATAAAGGTATCGATACGTTTTGTCAAATTTTCTTCTTCAGAATTGTCCAACTCAAAGGTGCTTGATGGGATTCTTGATCAATTGCCAAGGTGCTTGATGAAGGTATTGATACGTTACCAAGGTCCTTGATAGGGTGCTTGATCAATTGCCAAGGTGCTTGATAGGGTGCTTAATCAATTGCCAAGGTTCTTGATAGATTTCCATGCAAATGACGTAATGTCCCTCACAAAGGTGCTTGATGTCTTCAAAAGTGCTTGATGCTTCTTCAAAGATGCTTGATAGAGGTATCGATACGTTTCCAAAGGTATCAATACATTTGAGCTGATTTTAAGCAGGTGTTGATTCTTTGCACCTGTGAGCAACCATTCTTAACCAAAAACATCAAGTGCAATATATACTCAATATATAAACATAAATTAAGTTTCATAAAGCACAATCAAAGTATTATCATTAATTAAACAAATGATAAATATTTAAAATAATTTAATCAAACAAATCATTTATTCATCAACAAAATAATTTGCTCATCATCAAAAGCACATAAGTCAATAATCTCCCCCTTTTTTGATAATGACAAAACCAAATGATTTTTTCCCTCTTGAGATGATCAGAAATTTCTCCCCCTTAAAATTATCACTCCCCCTCAATTGATGCTATGAAAAATCATCAAATCTCTCCCCCTTTTGTCATCAATCAAAGAAGGGATTTTTTTTTATAAACATATACACAAGATAGCAATCATGAGGATGAATTAATCATTTATCAAGGGAATCCAAAAACTCATTGATCATCAAAAACACTTATAAGTTCATATGGGGACTTGATACCAATTGAAAAAAAAATATAAATAACATGCTCCCCCTATTTCTCATGCTTCATATATATAATAACATTTAAGCACAAACATAGATATCTACATAAATATGTAGGCAGCAAACATGAAGGCATATTCTCATATAACAATAATAATCAAAACAACAGAATATTAAAAATAAAATTGCTTAATTAAAATTGTTTATCTCATCCTTTCTCATTTAATGCCATGATGCACAGGTTTGCATGCTCATTATTGGATGATGATGAATCTTCGCTTGAGGTGTCATCTCTAGAGGCTTTAAAGATTTCCTTTTTCTTTTTGCCTTTTCTCCTCATAAGACATTCTGGCCTCGTATGTCCTGGCCTCTCGCACTCATAGCAAATGATTTACTTTTCTTTTTCCTTTACTTTTCTCCTCTTATGCTTGCCTTTGTTGAGGAGTTTCTTAAACTTTTTGGCTATTTTCTAAAACTCATCATCTTCCTCTGAGCTTTGGTTGCTTTCTTCCTCTTCTTCTTCTTTTCTTCTACTTTTGAGTGCCACATTCTTTCTCCCTTTCTTCAATCCTCATTTTCATTTCTGATTGCTTCTAATTCATATGTCATGAGAGATCTGAAAAGTTTTTCAAGTGGCAGTGTCCTTAAATCTTTGGCTTCACGAATTGTTGTCACTTTTGCTTCCCAAGTTTTTGGTAGGCTCCTTAGAATTTTTGTCACCAAATCTGAATTTGAATAAGTCCTACCCAAAGCTTTTAAACCATTTGTAATGTCAGTGAATTTAGTGAACATGTCTTTGATGCTTTTATGAGGTTTCATTTTAAATAATTCATAATCATGCACTAACATGTTGATTTTAGAGTCTTTAACTCTACTAGTGCCCTCATGAGTGATCTCTAACATATCCCAAATGGCCTTTGCACTTTCACATCCTGAAATTCTATTAAACTCAATCTATCTAATGCACAAAATAGGATGTTCATACCCTTCCATTTAAAGAAAATTGATTTTTCTCTTGAGGAGTCCATTCTCTCTTGGGCTTTAGTTTGACCTCTCTGGTCTCATGATCTATGGCTGTGGATAAAGAGTACCCATCTTCTATTATACTCAAAATTTCAAAATCTAATATGGACAGATATATTTCCATTCTTTTCTTCCAATACAAATAATCTATACCATCAAAGAATGGAGGTCTATGAATAGATTGTCCCTCTGCATCTGATACGGTATGACACTATATGCTATGATATGTTCTACTCCTCTAAGATTTTTAATCCTATATGTTCAGAGGTAAGCTCTGATACCAATTGTTGGCCCAAAAATGTGTATAAAAGAATGGAAGTGATGAACCAAGAGACGGGTGAATTGGTTTTATAGAAAATTTAAAACTTAAACAAAATGAATGTTTATGCCAATATGAATGCTTTGCATATATGTTCATAAATTAAAGATAAAAAATTCAAAGCAGTAAATAAAAAATAGAGAGAGAGAAAATTACAAACTTAGATGTTATAGTGGTTGGGCACAACTAGGCCTACGTCCACTCTCTCAGCTTTCATCGGGCTGAGGCTCTATTATCTCTTCGTTTGCACAGGTCAAGAGTAACCCAAATTTACAACTCCTTCTTTAACGGTGAAGGACAGTCAAATGTACGTTTTTCTTTCTACGGGTAAAGAGCAACCCAAACAACTTCTTTCTACGGGTGAAGTGTAACCTAAATTATGGCAAGAATGCTAATACAAATAAACTCTCTCAAAGAATAGATTGACAATGAGTGTTGAAGGTTTCTCTCTCTAGAAAATGATATTATAGAATATGCTTTTGCTCAATCTCTTTGCTTTGTTCTCTGGTTCTCTCACTTTCTTATTAGAGAACTAAAGTTTTTAAATCACTTTAGAGAGATTTTCTAACGTCTCTTTAATGGCTCTAAAATCTTGAATTAAATGCTCTAAAACTAGCCGTTACAGACTTGATTTGAAGAAGGTATTGATACATTTGCAAAGGTATCAATATGTTTTGTCGAATTTTCTTCTTCAAAGTTATCTAGCTCAAAGGTGCTTGATGGGGTGCTTATACATTGCCAAAGTGCTTGATAGGGTGCTGATAAATTGCCAAGGTGCTTGATAGGGTGCTTGATAAAGGCATCGATACGTTTCCAAAGGTGTCAATACCTTTTCACGCAAATGACATAATGTCCGTCACAAAGGTGTCGATTCGTTTGCTGGGGTATTGATACGTTTTCAAAGGTGCTTGATAAAGGTATCAATACGTTTCCAAAGGTATCGATACGTTTGAACTGATTTTTAACTGATGTCAATCCTTTGCACCTGTGAGCAACCATTCTCAACCACAAATATCAAGTGCAATATATTCTCAATATATAAACATAAATTAAGCTTTATAAAGCACAATCAAAGCATTATCATTAATTAAACAACTATAAAATATTTAAAATAATTTAATCAAACAAATCATTTGTTCATCAACAAAATGATTTGCACATCTTCAAAAACACATAAGTCAACAATAATTTTATCTTGTTTATATTTTGTTAAGGGGAAGGTTTCACCACCTCTTTTATATTATTGTCTTATTTATATTCTTGTTAAGAGGAAGGTTTTACACCACCTCTTTTATATTAATTGTGCTAACATTTTCTTTTGTTAATCTATAATTGTTACGTACTTTATTTTATTTTATTTTATTTATGCTCAATTGGTATCGTGATCCACATTCGGGACGTTTGATGAAAAGTAATTTTTAAACTTTCTTTAGAAATTTATTTGATTCATCTTCTTCATCTCATACTTTTAGCATCATGGCTGATAATCAAAGCATTTAAGGAGAAATTGAAAATCCACCATTGAGAACCATGCGTGAATGCTTGTGACCTCTTTAACATTCTACTCCTTCTTGTTTCATTTTTCCTCTTAATGCAAACAACTTTATGTTTAAACTGAATATGATTCCTTTGCTTCCTAATTTCCATGGCTTATTATCTAAGAGTCCATACTTGCATTTAAAAGAATTTAAAAAAATTTGCATAACTTTTAATGATCAGACATATAGTGAAAAAATTGTTAAGCTTATATTATTTTCTTTTTCATTAAAAGATAAAGCTAAAACTTGGCTTAATTTTTTGAGGTATAGATCAATTGGAAACTGGAATGAAATGCAAGCAGAGTTTTTGAAAAAAAATTTTCCAATTCATAAAACAAATGCTTTCAAAAGACAAATTCAAAATTTTTTTCAAAAAGAAAATGAAACATATTTTTAATGTTGCGAAAGATTTAAAGATTTATTAAATTCATATCCACATCATAGTATTGAAAAATGACACACAATTAGTTTTTTATATGATGGTTTAATACCCGAGACAAAATAATTTGTTGAACTCATGTGTAATGAAATTTTTTTGAAAAAATATCTAGATAAAGCATTAGATTATTTAGATCACTTAGTTGAAAATTCACAATCTTGGCATACCACTAATTCTTCACATAATTTAATTAGATATAATCTAGTTAATTCTAGTAGAGAAAAATATAATTTAAGTCAAGAAGATGATCTAAATGTTGGTGTAACATCCCGATCCGATGAGGGCAGAAAGTGGTGCAGGGACGAGGGTGCGTGAGCAAGGAATGGCTTCTAGCAGGCTTCTAGGACAGTAGGGATGAACCGAATTCTAGGACAGTAGGGATGAACCCAATTCCACATCAGAATGAGAGAGAAATTTACTGGGCTATATATGTAGAGTTGAAACCAAGTTGTCAACAAGATCTTTTGGGATGGGTGGTAGTTTAACTTCAAGAACTATGCAGTTAAGCATACTTGGATGAGAGCAATATCAAGATGGGTAACCTCTTAGGAAGTTCTCAGGATAAACCATTACCAAGAACAAAATCGTAAGGCCCTAAAGGTTAGGCCAAAGCGGATAATATTATTGACAAGCATTGGATCGGGTGTGACATTATAGTATCAGAGCCTGGTTTTCTCCAGTACGATGATGGTGGTTCAGGGACAAATCAGGCGAAAGCTGGTGGGCTTGTAACATCCTAGTTTGACGAGGGCGAGAAGTGACGTCGGGGCGAGGGTGCCTGAGCAAGGAGTGGCTTTGACAGGCTTCTAGGATGGCAGAAATGAATTGAATCCCATATCGGAATGGGAGAGAAAGTTACTTGGCTATATATGTAGAGTTGGAACCAAGTTGTCAACAAGGCCTTTTAGGATGGGTGGTGGTTTAACTCCAAGAACTATGCAGTTAAGCGTGCTTGGATAAGAGCAGTACCAAGATGGATGACCTCTTAGGAAGTTCTCAGGATAACCCATTATCAAAAATAAAACCATGAGGTCCCAAGGGTTGGGCCAAAGTGGACAATATTGTTGACAAGCATTGGATCGGGTGTGATACTAAGGTTGCTAGTTTGGCAAGAAAGATTGAGGCTATTAAACTTAAAAAAGCAAAAGAAGTCAAATTCATTAAGGATAAAGATGTTTGCAATATTTGTGATAATATTGAACACTCAACAAATGAATGCCTAAACCTTTCAGTGTTCAGAGAAGCCATGCATGAATAAATGAATGCCATAGATTATGTCTAAAAACCTTACCCATCTCTATACTCCAACACTTACAATCCAAATTGAAGAAACCATCCAAACTTTAGTTGGAGAAATGACCATAATATTTAGACATCCCAACTACAAAGGCCTTCTAGTCCTCTTTTATATAATCAATCAAAGTTAAAAACCCTTGAGGAAACCATGCATGCATTGATTGAAAAGCAAAAATTAAAAAATACTCTTGCAAAATTTACATCAGCACTTAGCATTCATAAGAAGGTAAGGTTCCATCTCAATCACAACCCAACCCAAGAAGCTAAACAAATTTAAAAGTTGACCAACACATGGACCAAGTTAAATCGATTATTACTCTTTATAGTGGTAAGATTGTTAAGAAGCCCATTCTTGATACGTGTGAGAAAGAAGAATTAATCTATCACACTTGGTCCAATACTTGTCAACGATATTGTTCGCTTTAGTCCAACCCTTGGGGCCTCACGATTTTGTTCTTGGAATGGGTTATCACAAGGACTTTCCAAGAGGTCACCCATTTTGGTACTACTCTCGTTTAGGCATGCTTAACTATGTAGTTCATAGGAGTAAACAACCACCTATCCTAAGAAGCCTCCTCGTTGACAACTTGGTTCTAACTCTATATATATAGCCCAGTAACTTTCTCTCCCATTTCGATGTGGGATTCAGTTCATTCCTGACCCCTGTCATCCTAGAAGCCTGCAAGAAATTACTTCTTGCTCAACCTCCCTCGCCCCGACGTCACTTCTTGCCCTTATCGGATCGAGATTTTACACAATAAGAAAAGGGATGACAAACTTATACCTATTATAGATAAGACCGAATCAACACCTGTGCCACTATTTTCTCATGTATTAATTTCTCCAAAGAAACCAAACAACAATTCAAAAATTTATAAGATTATTAAATAAGTCAAGGTCAATATTCTTTGATTAGATGTAATCAAACAGGTACCCTCTTATGTCAAATTTTTGAAAGACTTGTGTATAATAAAAAAATTAAATGTGAAAAAGAAAACTTTTCTAACCGAACAAGTAAGTGTAATTCTTCAGAATAATAATGCAATAAAATACAAGGATCTAGGTTGTCCAATAATTTTATGCATTATTAGAGATCATAAAATTGAACAAGCTTTACTTGATCTTGGCTCTAGTGTAAACTTGCTTCTATATTCAGTTTATCAACAGCTCAACTTAGGTGAGTTAAAACCAATATTTGTAACTCTTTTACTTGTTGATCGATTAGTGAAAGTGCCAAGAAGAATTATAGAAGATGTGTTAGGTCAAATTAATAAATTCATTTATCTAATGGATTTTATTATTTCGGTTACACAACATATGAAAATAGGTAATACAATTTTAATTATTTTAGGACGTCTATTTTTAGCAACTTTTAATGCTTTGATTAATTATAAAAATAGAGTCATGAAATTATTATTTGGTAATATGTCATTGGAGTTTAATATTTTTAATATGTTCAAGCAACCATGTAATGAAGACGATGAGAATGAGGAAGCTAACATTATTGAGAACATTATGGAGGATAAATTTAAAAAAGGAAATTTTTTTAACCCTTTAGAAACTTGTTTGGTTAATTCATTTGAATCAAGTATGCCATTAAAGCATGAGATTTCCAACATGTGTTTATTACTTGATTGTGCACAAGTGATGAAAGGCAAAGGATGAAAACCGTGCTTTAAAGACCTAGGATAATTGAATGTCAACAAATAAGGTGAAGTATTCAAGCAAGAGTTAAAACCTCTACCTGAAGGATTGAAGTATGCTTATCTTGGAGACAAGCAAACTCTTCCAGTTGTCATCTCTTCTACTCTTACAAGTGAACAAGAAGGTAAGTTGATTGATGTGTTAAAAGGCCATAAAAATGCAATTGGGTGGACTTTAAAAGAC
>JAVXUL010136361.1:0-15254 GCA_035590515.1 Trichilia minutiflora
CATGTAGACCAAGCATCTCATACATATATATATATATATATATATATATATATATATATATATTAAATCAATGTATAAGATATATGATTATTAATAATTGATAAGATAAAAATAAATTCCTCATAAATAAAATATTAAGTCAATACCTTCCAATGGATAGCACTTTTCAAGGCTTCAATTGGCTATATGTATGTTTGATAAAGCAAAGTGCTATACTAATCTTGGAGAGTTGCAATAGAATAATAATGATATCCAACTGCTAGACATTAGGTTAGACTTAAGTAGATTGTCTTAATAGGATTAAGGACCTAGAGGCATAAACTTGGGCTTTAGTATATTAGATGGATTAGAATATGTGTTGCTCACCTAATTATCCAAGAGTTATATATAATGTAATTATCAAATATTGCCTATCTAAATAACTGAATTTTAGGTAATTAGCCAAAGCTAACCCAAGATAAAGTGAAATATAAATCTTAGCCCACTAAAAAATTCTAGTATAGAAATTTTCAAATTAATAGTGAGGGTTATTAATTTGATAAAAATAGTAAGAGTGTCATTTAATTAAATTTAATTAAATGATTTAATAAAATTTAATTAAATGATACTCTTACTATTTTTATCAAATATACATTATACTTATTTCTTTTGCGTATTTGGTTGTAGATTATTATTATGGTATCAAATAATACACTTACACTATCATTGCAATCGATTTTTGAAAAGGACAAGTTGAATGGGATAACTTCCTGGATTAGTACAGGAATTTGAGGATGGTCCTCAAATAAAAAAAAGAAACTATATATTTTAGAGCATCCCATACCTGAATCACTTACTAGTAATATCACATAGGCTAAGAAAGATGCTCATAGACAGTAAAAAGATGACATCTTAGACATTGGTTATCTTATGTTAGCTACGATGATACCAGATCTTCAAAAACAATATGAAAAAATAAAGCCACTTGATATGATCGAACACCTTAAGAAACTTTATCAAGGGCAGGCAAGCCAAGAAAGGTATGATGTCTCTAAAATCCTATTTCATTATAGAATATCATAAATAACCCTAATTGGTACTTATGTACTCAAGATGATTGGGTATATTAAAAACCTAGAGAGATTGAGCTTTCCTTTAAGCCAAGAGTTGGCCACTGATGCTATTATGCAATCGTTGTCAGATAGTTATAGTTAATTTGTCATGAATTATAATATGAATGAAATTAACAAGACTCTTCCTAAATTGCTCAGTATGTTACGAACTGCTAAGGTAAACATAAAGAAGTCCAAACCCAGTAACATATTGTGCTATAAAGGGTAAAGGTAAGTTTAAGATAAAGGGTAAGAAGAAAAAGGACAACAAGAACAAGTTTAAGTCAAAACCCAATGCATCTACACCAAAACCTAAAGGTAAAGTACCAAAGGAAGGGACATGCTTCCATTATAGTAAAACCGAACATTGAAAATAAAATTGCAAAGTCTATTTGAAAATTTTTTAAAGAAGAGAAGTGAGACTTCTACTTCAGGTATTTATGTTATCAAATTTAATTTATCTACTTCTATATCATGGGTATTAGATACTTGATGTAGTTCTTATATTTGTCTCAACGTACAAAACCTTTAAAGGAGTAAAATATTGGCAAAGGGTGAAATAGACCTACGAGTTAAAAATAGAGTTAGAATTACTACATTAACTATAGAACATATATTTTATCTTTACCCATAAGGCTTGTTTTAGAATTAGAGGAATGTTATTATATGTCTTTGTTAACCAAAAATATTATTTCAATTTCTTGTTAGGATAAGATTGATTATTCGTTTATAGTAAAGAAAAATATTATTCTATTTATGTAAATGATATATTTTACGGTAATGCACATATGATTAATGGACTATATATTCTGAATCTTGATATGTCAATTTATAACATAAATACAAAAAAGATTAAATCGAATGATTTAAATCCTATATATCTCAGACACTATCGCTTGAGCCATATAAATGAGAATCATATTTTCAAGCTCTATAAAAATGGATTCTTGGACTCATTTGATTTTGAATCTTATGAGATGTGTGAATCTTGTTTATGAGACAAGATGACTAAAGCTTCATTCATTGAGCATAGTAAAAGGACTAATGATTTGTTAGGTCTTATACATATTAATATATGTGAACTTTTTAACACACAAGTTAAAGGAGGATTTCAATACTTTATCATATTTACTGATAACTTTAGTAGATATAGATATGTGTATCTCATAAAACATAAGTCAGAATTCTTTGAAAGGTTTAAGGAATTCAAGAATGAAGTACAAAATCAAATTGAAAAAAGTATTAAGATATTTCGATCAAATCAAATAGGTGAATACTTAAACTAAGAATTTAATGACCGTCTGAAAGAGTGTGGAATAGTTTCATAACTTACTCCTCCTACTATACCATAGTGGAATGATGTATCTAAGAGAAGAAATCGAACTTTATTAGATATGGTTTATTCTATGATGAGTCATGCAAATTTTTTAATTTTTTGGGGGACATGCTCTAGAAACAACTGCTTTCACACTAAACCGTGTTCCATCTAAATTGATACAAAAGACATCATATGAAATATGGACTGGTAAGTGTCCAAGTATGTCTTTTATGAAGATTTGAGGTTGTGAAGCTTACATCAGACATCAAACTTCTGAAAATCTTAGACTCAAATATGATAAATGTTTCTTTATGGAATATCTTAAAGAAACCAAGAGATATTATATCTATAATCCAATTGAGCGAAAAGTGTTTATTATTCGAATTGCTTTCTTTCTAAAAAGAGAATTCATTTTAAGAAAGACTAGTGAGAGAAAAATGAAATTTAAAGAAGTTTGAGATCTATAAGAAAGATATAAGACTCATAGGGAACTTGGATAGAGTTTATAAGTTGTTGTCAAATAATTTTGCTCTTATAACACAAACCCCACGTAGGTCTAGTAGAACATGTCATAAGTTAGAGAGATATGAATTTCTCATGACTCAATATGGTGATGTGTTGCTCATAGATAAAGATGAGCCTACGACTTATCAAAAAGCAATAATAGGCCCAAACTTTGAGAAGTAGCTTGAAGTCATGAAATATAAAATAAAATCAATGTATGTTAACCAGGTATAGACTTTGGTGGATCCACCTAAAAAGGTAAAACCTATTGGATGCAAGTGGATTTTCAAGAAATGAATGGTAATGTATATACCTTTAAGGGATGATTAGTTACTAAAGGTTTTAAACAAATTTATAATATTGAATATAATAAAATCTTTTCTCCAGTTGCCATGCTTAAATCCATTCAGCTTTTGGTTGCAATAACTGCATTCTACGACTATGAAATCTGATAAATGGATGTTAAAACCACATTCCTTAATGGACATCTTTTAGAGGATGTGTATATGACATAACCTGAAGGTTTTGTCACTCTAGAGAATGCTAGAAAGGTCTGCAAGTTACAAAGATCTATCTATGGATTGAAACAAGCCTCTCGGAGTTAGAATCTTCATTTTGATAATGTAATCAAAGAGTTTGGTTTCATTAAAAAGGAAGATGAACCTTGTGCTTACAAAAGGGTCAATGAGAGGATTGTAATCTTTCTAGTATTATATATAGATGACATACTACTTATTAAGAATAATATCTCTATTTTACAATCTGTAAAAGTATGACTTGGGAAAAAATTTTCAATGAAAGACTTAGGTGAAATCACCTATGTGTTAGGTATTAAAATCCATAGAGATAGATTAAAAAGACTGCTTAGCCTAAGTCAGAGTACATAGATAGATAAAGTGCTAAAGAGGTTTAATATGTAATAATCCAAGAAAGGATTCTTATCTATGTTATATGGAATAAAGGTCTCTAAAGAGCAATGTCCTCAAACACCAGAAAAGAGATAACATATAAGTAAAATTTTTTATACATCTACTATAGGATCTATCATGTATGCCATAATATATACTCATTTCGATGTCTCGTATGCTTTGAGTGTAACGAGTAAATATCAAGCTGATCTAAGTGAATATCGCTGGATAGTTGTAAAAAGTATCCTTAAATACTTGTAAAGAGCTAAAGATACTTTCTTAGTTTATAGAGGTGAGATAGTGCTCATTGTAAAGGGTTACACTGATGCTAACTTTCAAACCAATAAAGATGATTCAAGATCATAATTAGGTTATATGTTTTGCCTTAATAATGGAGTTGTAAGTTAGAAGTTCTAAAAAAGGTACAATTGCCAATTCTACGATAGAGGTTGAGTATATAGCTGCTTCTGATACAGTAAAAGAGGCTATTTGGATCAAGAAGTTTATCACTGAGCTAGAGGTTATCCTAAGCCTTAGATACCCGATAGAGCTTTATTGTGATAATAATAGGGCTATTATACAGACTAAGGAATCCAGATCTTGCCAACGATCTAAACATATACTTCGATACTTTCGTCTCATTTGAGAGATTATCAAAAGAGGAGATGTAAAGATATATAAAGTACCAATAAATGATAATATTAAAAACCCATTGACAAAGACTCTAACATAGCAGAAACATGATCATCCCACTAGATTTTTAGGTATTAGATATATGAGAAATTGGATTAGTGTAAGTGAAAGGTTGTTAGTGTATGCCCTAAGATCCAATGGTGAAGTTGGACATTTAGGATATTCATTTTATATATATTATAACATTATTAATTAATATACACGTATTTCATTGTTACATATATGTGTATCTAATAAATGTAATAATACCCTTAGAATGGTAGGTTTAATTAATTGAATATATTCTTAAATATTTCTAATCAAATATTATTGTAGATAGAATAATAATAATACATTGATACTATTATATATAATAACTAATGATGATATGAGATATAAAGTCAACATATGAGTATAAGTTAGTGAACTAATATACTAAATGGACCCGTTATAAGAATGCTACTTGAATTATTATATGAGTGTCATAAGCGATTCTTATAGTGACAATGGTGTATGTGATCTTTTGACTTAAAATCATCACAGTTTCTAACATAGTGAATGATATATTTTGATATTTTCAAACGTCATCTATAGTAAGATAGACTATAAAGAAAATAGTTGGATATATCATGAATTATGTAAAGAGATATATTTGACAAAATAAAAATTTTTCCTCTTAAATAACAGAAGTGATATCTTTGAACCCCTTTGATTGAGTATGATTATAAAAATATATAGTCATGCTTAAATAAATCAATATGTGATATTAATTCATTTGATCGAATAATTATACTCAGTATATTAAAGAAATACAAATATTAAACTTTACTAGAATGACACATTTCATACCTCATATTCAATTAAGATATCAAGAACAAAAGGATTAAACTATATAGTAACATTAGTCACGGAATAAAATGTGATGTCGAACCATTCATATTCTCGTCACTTGGGTAGTCATGATGTATTGATAGATATCGCTCATGACTTGTGGTATTAAAATTAGATTTTAATATCATTATCAACATTACAAAAACCTATTGGATTGCACGTTAGAACAAAAAAATTAAAAGTATAAATCATGAGATAAATTTATCTTAGTTCGTGTAAACTTTGTGTTAATTAGAGTTTTGTCAGATCTATGTAATAAGTTAGGTTAATGATATTGGTTAAAACTTTATTATATAGAATTGATTTTAAGAGTAAGATCATGCCCAAGATGAATGTTAAGCTTATTTTGTCATTAAATCTTAACCCTAAAACATAATATAAAAAGTAATTTTATTGTGTTATGAATAGAGAGCGCCTAGGGTTAATTTGCGTTTTCTTTAGAGAAAGAAAAAAATGCTATAAAAATGAAAACATATAGGGAACACGAAAATGAGCTAGTACTCAGAATTTGATTCATCTCGTTCATGTGGATACCATAAAGGCGTAAGTCTAAAGATTTGTACTTATGGTTCATCAAAGGTATGAGTTTTTGAACTCATTTATTCAACAAAACACTAGGTTTATCGCATGAATCTTTGGAAGAAAATCAAAACATTTTGTTTCCACTACTTATATGCCTTGCTTTTCTAAAAAATTATATAAGAATTGAAGATCATTAAATAATACAAACAATTAAGTAAGAACATACATAAAGGTTTTATAATTCCTATAACAAGTAAAAGACATAAACTTCATAAATATCTCTTAGTAGACTCAAATATAATAAATGTGAGTCGAGTATAAAAATTATATATGAACGGAGTATCCTGATGCTATCACTATCTCTATAGTACCTTGACTATACTTGAAATCACTTGTGAATGAAAAAAAGGGTAAGTGTACTAATCTATACTCAGTGAGTAGATATAATGTAAAACAGATATAAAAATGTATCAAAAAACTGTTTTTAAAAAACCTTTTAAATAAACAGTTATGAAAAATATTCTATTTAGCAAAACTATAGCCTGTTATTCATATCAAAATCATCAGGTCTGGCCATCCTTGCTCAGCAATCACTCTAATTAGGAGTAATCTCGAGTTATCGGTGGATTTTTTATATACATTTAAAACCAACGAGTATGCACAAATAAACATTCTTTTTGACAATAGTAAAAACATGCATGACAATTTATAAAAATCTCACCTACCATTGACATTGGCTTTGAGTAGTCTGTGAATCCTCACAAGTCTATTTTCTATGTTTCTGCTTAATAGGCCACTCTATCGAAAAGGAGATCATTAACTCCCTTATACTGACTCCACCGACGTATCGCTCTCCTAGTATGATAATTATCTCCATCCGTACCTAGGCTACTAAACTTTATAACTACAGTTTTGACTCTTATGGCTATGACCTTCTCGGCCTTGATATCTATATCTCAAATCAAATCCAAATTAGATCAATATCAAATCACAATATCCGTGAAATCTTCTTTTCATGTAAGAAGCTACAATATCCATGAAATCATCTTTTCATGTAAGAAGCTCATCTATCTGATTTCTTAATGTTTTTTTGATGATGAGCAAAATGATTAATACATTAAATTAACCTATTGTGTTTTCAACAACGTATTGATACTTTGACACAAGTTGAGGATCTTACGTAAAAATGAATCTGAGTATTGATACATCTCATCAAAGTATCTATATATCCTATCGATTTTGAAATATAATGATTACTTTAATGCATTTATTTCGTACATTTAATAAAGATTTTGAAAATCGTTAGAGTCGTTACTCAGAGACATAAATATACGAAGTTTTGCGGAAGACAACAAGAAATTTTAGAGAATATTGTGCTCAATTTTTAGACAGCAAGAAAACACTCCTTGGATTCATTTTTCACCCTCAGCAACTAACTTTTGTATTTACTCTAGAGAGAAAAAGCTTGAAAACACTGCACTTATTATACACCAACTTTGTGTGACAGTTTACATTTTAATTATTGTAATTTTAGTAGGTTGGTCTTCACCCAAACAAAGTAAGATTCCGTGGATTACTATTCACGTGAAATAAAATAAGATTGTATTTGAGTATTTTTCACCCAATTATAAAAGAAAGATTTATAGGTGAGTTGCTTTTGACTCGAAAAAACAAAGAAGATACTTTGCTGCTCTTAAGAGGACCTGAATTATACCAAGTCAAGGTAACATACACAGCAACACTCGAATGCTATTAGATATTAGTTTTGCTTACTACTATATTTATTGTGCAGCACTACGAGGACATTCTTCTACCGAAAGATGAGAAATGGCCCTTTCTTCTTCGGTTCCCAATCGGCTGCTTTGGTAAATGTCTTGGTCTTAGCAGTCAAGCTGTTTTATGGCTTGCACTTGCAACAAACCCAGCTATGAAATTTCTCCACATTCCGCCGTACATAAACCTGGCCAACTGGCTATTAGCTGTAACAGTCCTAATATCAGTCTCTTTCACTTATATACTCAAATGTATATTCTACTTCGAAGCTGCCAAAAGGGAATACTTCCACGCTGTGAGGGTGAATTTCTTTTTTGCTCCCTGGGTTGTGAGCATGTTCCTAGCCATAGGAGCACCACCTCTGCTAGCACCTAAAACATTGCGCCCAGCCATTTGGTGCGCATTCATGGAACCCTATTTCTTTCTTGAGCTTAAAATCTATGGCCAATGTGGCTTTCTGGGGTAGGAAGCGTCTTCTCAGGGTTCAGGTGCGGAAGTGCTAACAATTATGGGAATTCAAATTTCTCATTTCGAATCTAGTTTTCGACGTGAAAGATTTCATGATCTTGCAGGTTTTCGGTGGCGTGGTGGTCTTACACCTTTCCGATGATAACTGCAACGGTGATGACAATCAAGTATGCAGAGCATGTTCCTTCAGCAATAAGCAAAGTTCTTGCCCTTATTCTTTCGTTTTTGTCATCAACCATGGTGTCTGTGTTATTTGTTTCTACCTTCTTCATGCTTTTGTCTGGCGCAAATTGTTCCCCAACGATCTTGCTATTCCCATCAAAAAAGAAAAGACTTGTCAAGGACAAGAAACCATTCAAAAAAAGCTTACGATTTAAGGTGTTGGAAGAAACAAGCTCTAACAAGGAATAATTCACCAAACACGGATTTTGATGGAGAGAATGAAGGGTTTTAAACTCCGTTCTAGTACAATTCACATAACAAATATGAATATTTTGCCTCCTACTGTGGTAAAATAAGCTCACGTCTCGTGCATAGACATCCAGCGAATGCTGCCGTAAGCAGAATTGATGAGCAATGAGCATCAGCCGTTTTCAAATTGGAGTAACAGATTTTGTCTTCTCGTTGGATATTATTAATATTGTATGCATTTTATATCCCTGATCACGGATTTTACTTGTGAAAAAGATCCATGTATACCATAATAATGTTATTCATAGAACAATCACAACTGTACATATAAATTAAGGAAAATATGTGCATAGTTATACTTTAGTCAATTACTCAAGCAAAATGAGGCTATATATTAAATGGCAAAACGCTGCACCTGCTCAGCACATACATCTCAATTAATGAGGTTCAACAACTGTTAATTCTACAAAAGGGGTACCAGTGTGAGTGAGTCGGCCTTGAAATCTGTACAACATTGGCCTTGTCACATTATTACTGGGATATGGACTTAGACCTACAGATTGTATGGACAGTAAAAGTTGGTTTAACATGAATCTCTGAGACACAGTTCGTTAAAAGGGTTGACTTTGATTTCTTGAGCTGTGTACTTCCTTGAATTCCATATACGGGAAAAAAACTAGATCTGTTAATGAATTTTTTCCGACTAATAAAGTTTTCGAAGTGGATGCCCAAGCAGAAAACCAAATTTAGGAGCTTTCTCGCTCTCAGCGGATGCCCAAACTCCTGTTCCAATTGCAAACTCAGCGGAAATCAGAAGTACATAACAAAATGCAAAATAAGTTGCTGTCAGTGGGCATACCTCACGCTGAATTGGGTGCCAGCTTCATTGATGCACCCATTGTTTCCGCATTGATTTTGTTTACCACCAAATAGAGATGTTTTTTCTTTCACCTGTTGTGTAATCTACATGGAGACATGAATTACGTGAATCAATGAGAACAAAGAAATTGATAAGAATTGTAACAAGAAAAATAATACAAAACTAATATATAGTACATATGAAAGTTATTAATCTTACCTCATATCCTAACTGGAAAGGATTTAATCTATTTTCTTTTGAGCCCTTACAACAAAACAAAGGAAAAAAATTCAATATGGTACCTACCATAAATGAATATTGATAATATGGTATTCCTTTAGTCATCATCATACCTTTATAGGTATGCAGGTACGTTGAGATAATTCCAACTGAGAAACATTATTTGGCTGCAGCTCAGATGACAAAGAGAGCTAGCATTCAACAGAAGTCATTAGGAAAATATGCAAAGGCAAGCACATTTAATAAAGTATAACAATAAAAACAAAGAGCTCAACCAGCTACTAAGAAACTCGACATATATTTAGTGTATTTTACCTTGCTAAAAAGCTCTACTGGTAGATTAGGATCAATCCTCTTCTGTGTTTGGAAATTAAATTCCTGTATAAAAGTTAAAAATGATATCATCTGAGGTTAATCTGAGAAAAAGTATCTCAAAATACACAGCAAATAGAATTTAGATAACTGTTTCATACCATTGGTACAATGGTTTCCTGTTTACTATTCCGAAAAACACCAATACCTCCTTTACTGGAAAATATCTGCATTCAGAAAGGATATGGGCCATCATTATTTGCTGTTATGACATTTCAAGCAAGTATTCTGCACTAAATATGAATTACCTTCCCGTTAAGAGGACGAGCTTTGAAGTTGTGCATTACATCAAAGCCATCCTGCTTTGCAATACTCACACTGGAGGAAAAATAGGAGCAAATCCAAGAGAAAGCATAATTGCATCAATTAAATAAGTAGGCATATCAAGTGAGCAGCATTCCCTTCTATATATATGATAAACACATAAGTTATTCACATACACTTACTTTTCAAATTCTCCATTTCCATGTCCTACAACAGAAACACCACTGGCTTTGCTCTGCTCCTGCAATGACTGCAGTAATTAATACAGAGCAACGATGTATGTTTCTACCACACAATAACAGTTGTAATTTGTAAATATTCATACATCTAGGGAACAAAGTCTCATCAAATGGCTACCTGATGATGCTCTTGATAATCAATGAAAAGAAGATGATCAGAATATGCAAATGGAAAACATACAGTTGTTACGATGAGCTACCTTATCAGAAGCAGTGCAATGAAGCAAGGAAGATGAAATATTAGACATATGCCGCATAGACCTCTCCAATGTCTTCAAGCGAAATTCCTGAAAGCAATGTGATGGCAATTTGAGAAGCAAAATATACAATGTTCTATTTTTTTTTGTTTGATTTTTTTTTTGAACTTTCTTCGGGGAATATACATATAACTCATATAACCAATTTTATGCAAAAGGTTAAAGGCTAGGATCATACTTTTGACTAATAAGCTTTTATTTTTGGGAGATAAAAGGCCCATGTTTTGCCAGTACAGATTTTAGATGGTATCATACTATCATAGCACCGCTTATGTAGTAAGAAGTAGCAAACAAGTGTTATGCACTCACTTGAAACTCTGGCAACCTTGGAGCACTCTTCTTTGGTAGAGGCAATGTAGGAGCTTCGAGAATCTAGAAAATTAGAGAAGTAGATTTGTGATGAAGATGGGATAGAAAACAATTGTAATTATTATATCAATTAATCTTAAGTACCAACTTTTCTGTTTAACGGGCGAGCTTTGAATTTGCGTGCAACAGCTGTAACATTTTCTTGTTCTGGAACAATCTTAGGCCTGAAATATAAATATATGAATGAGCCCAGCAGCCTGTAAGATAGAAACTGGTTAATACTTGTTGCTAGAATAGCAATAATAAACCTTATCCTTTGTGCCCTAACTGCTGTTTCAAGGTCAGGCTCTCTTGGAATAGTAAGTTTCAGCCTGGCATGCAAAGAGCTTTTATCAACAGCTCCTTCCTGCAAAGTCACGCAGAAATGATCAGTGAACTTTACAAAATATGGGAATTAATCGAGCATATATGCATTGAACAAAAAAAAAAAGTTATCTGAGGTGCAATTCAAGTATCGAGCAAGAGGTAACATACTCTTTTAGGTGCCTTGTGGACCAAATTCGTTTGATACTTTACGTCAGCAACCTATTATGCCACAAAAAATTAACAATAATACCCAAAAAAAAATAAAATAATGCAACAAAGCCCAAACAATGAAGCATAAAATCAGAACCCGCCCTAAAATTCTAATGAAGCTCCTAAAGCCGGAATTCACAACTGAGCCTACCAAAGGTTTAACCAATTAGGTCACCCAGCACATTGTCACCATAAAAATTACCTTTCATAATTTCTTAACAGAACATCCTATGCACTGTATTGAGTACCATCATAGAATACCTCCTAACACAATTCAGTTATTCTGTTATTGTTGTAAAAGGAGTATATATTCCAACAATCAATGTCCAGCAACTGAACATTGGAAACAAAGTCCTTTCCTTTGGTATAACAGATTGTTTCTGCAAATATTTTGTTCTCATAGGTCCAGATAACTTTCAAGAATAAAGAAAAGAAGAAGATATATCAACACAATCAGTATACCTTATGCAAATGGCCTCCCTCAAGTTTTTGTCTCTTGGCAGCTTGTGTTTCAACCACAGAAGAATTACAGAAGCTCCTTTCACCATTTTGAACCAGTTGTGTCAAAAATCTAACAACCAAGGGTAATAGCATTAAAAAAATGAAATAGTACATAGAAACACCAAATAAGTGAGCATTGCAAATATTCACATAGTAAGAATTCGTTTAACAGAATTAAGAAGAAATGTGACAGTAAAGAAAGAGCATCGGCATACAATTCAGGAGCTTTGAAACCTCAGTGAATCACATAGAGAATAAATAATCACCTGGAATTACCGACTTGCGCTGGCCAGTTTTGCTTGGCTAAGTGACTCCTTGTAGGTTTCATCAAAGTTGAGCTCCTAGGAAGAGATTTCTTGGCTGATTTACCTCCAGCCTTTACTTTATCATGAGATATGTGATCACTAAGTGTCAATCCTAGGGAGAAAAACGACAAAATATCATTCAAAAGTATCGGTTAAGAAGGTTGTAAACAAAGTATATTGTTCCTAGTTAACATTCAACAAAACCTTAAATATAGAAAGGTAGAATGGTTGAAACTAGTCATGGAAAAAAAAAAATAGAAACCAAAGCATTCTCAGTTTTACAAAGTTATTTTCATATATTATATTGTAAACCATGTGTAAACACCTCCATGCGCAAGCATCTATTACCAAGGTAGTAAAATGATCACCTGTAGTTAAGTTTAATAGTTGATTTTGAACCTTCTGTAAATAGCCACTTTGTAAGTAGGAAAAAATCCCTTTACCCATCCCTGCACAGGCTAGAATCCAGTATAAAACATGATCATAATAGTGAAAGACAATTTAGATGTTAGGATTAAGTGAAGATTCCAAGTGAATAGTCATCAATTTCCTGTTTTTGTTAAGAGGTGTGTATTACATCCAAGACACCTAAAGAGTAATTGACTAGAACTGATATTTTTTACTTTATTTTTTATTATTTTGGGAATTTACATATTTTATTTTTTTATTTTATTTTTGAGATTTAAGGATAATATTTTAATTTAGTTCAACTTTATTTTTTATTATAAATAGAATGCTAAAACCTTAGAGGAGGAGAGTTTTGACCCTTCAATATTATTTTCTCTTACACTTAGAGATCTAACTCTTTCTGTAATAGATTTCAAGAACCTCTTAATATTAATCTGTGAAATTAATCTTATTTATCACATTCACTGGTATCAGAGCCTTGTTGTCATTTTAGAGTAATGGCTAGTAAGAACGGTGATGAAAACAACCAACCCCATAATATAGATATAAGAGATTGCAAACTTTGGAGGAATTGACATTTTGCCAAGGTGTCTTAATTGATGCCCTTCACATTAACTTTGTTGCGTTATTAGGTCGTGTACCTGTGTTCGAGGCAAATAAGGATGGGGTCATCAGAACCCTAGACCTGTTATTCCTGTAGAAATATCATCAATTTATCGAGAAGATATGGATGACCCAAATGAGTTGGATGAGGAAGAAGAGTTATCATTCTATTGCGATCAATATGGTGGTAGAGGTAAAGGTAGAGGCCGTGGCGGTAGGGCTAGACCAACACCATCCCGGCATGAGTTTGTGGACCTAGACGACTAAGGTTATAGAGGTCATGGATTTGGTGGCTAAGGATGTCCGGATCAATACCAGATAAAAAGTGAGTTACTTACTTTCGATGGAACTTAAGATATAGAAAGGTTTTTAAATTGGTTATTAGAAATAGAAAAGTTTTTTGAGTGTATGGATATATACTTGAGAAAAAGGGTTAATGTGGTAGCTTATAAATTAAAGGAAAACATCAATTTGGTAGATAAGTTACAATAGGATCATAAAAGAGATAACTAAGTTCCTAAGATTAGAAGGTGAACAATAATGAAAGAGCATCTAAAGCAAAGATTTTTACCTACAGGAGCAAATTTTATTTAACCAGTATCAAAGGTGTACTCAGGGAACTCAGAGTGTTTACGAATATACAGCTAAGTTCATGAGGTTAGTTTTTAGAAATAAGTTAAATGAGATGCCAACAAATGTCTAGATCCTTGTATGGGTTGAGAGCGGCAGTTAGAGAGAAAATAGGTGTCCAGTTGGCCATGAATTTAGATGAAGCATCTAACTTAGTACTTAGGCCAAAAAATTTAACAGCGAGTGATAGTGGCAATCAAAGCATAATAGGAGGTCTAGTAGTAATAATGAGGTACCAAGTAAACTAGTTGGAGGAGAGTCGTCGAGGAATGAACAGAGTAAAGAACCAAGAGGAGTAGAGAAGGCAAGCAGTGAAACTACTAAACCAAACAATTGATGAAGGGAAATCAATTATGTATTCCAGGATCTTCCTTGTAGCAAAAGTTAATTCATGAATTACATAAAGGAGGATTAGCTAGACACTTTGAGCACGGTAAGACTATTAATATCAGCCATAAATAAGAAATATTATTGGCCTAAGGTGAAACGGGATGCAAGTAGATTGATGCAATGATGCATCCAATGCTTGATAAAAGACAAAAGTAGACAAGCATAGGAGAAAGAAGACCTTTGATGTAGGCAACGATGCCTTGGTATTTTTGTGCAAGAAAAGGTGTCCAGTGGGGCAATACAGCAAGATGCAACAAAAGAAATTTGATCCCTTCAAGATCACCAAGAAAATAAATGACAATGACTATGTATTGGATTTATCAGATTCAATGGGTTTCTCATCAACCTTCAACATTGCAAATATCTATATTTAGTATTCAGATTATCAATTAAACTCAAGATCGAGTTTTTCACAAGTGGGAGAGAATGAGGATGACTGACATTTTTATTTTATTTTTTATTATTTATGAAATTTATATAATTTATTTTATTTTTTGGACTTAAAGATAATATTGTAATTTGGTCTAACTTTATTTTTTATTATAAATAAAATGCTAAAAACCTAGGAAAAAGTTTGGAAAATATACGAAAATACCCAACTTTTTAAACTAATTTTCCAAAATAACCATGTTAAAAAAATGTTAACGAAAATATCCAAAAATTTGTTTTTTGAACGATTTTACCCATGTTCGAAAGTGCATTTTCGAACACGACACTTTCGAACATGACAAAAAAATACTCAC
>JAVXUL010136382.1:0-15253 GCA_035590515.1 Trichilia minutiflora
TGCATAATTTCACGGGTCGTACTTGGCCCGGCATGATTACTGTGCGTATCTAAAATCAACACGGTCCAAAGGCACGTTCGAACTTTCATTTCACACGGCACGGCACGATTGCCACCTCTAAACAAAATGTTGTTGGGAGATCCACTCCATAGAATAAAAATGTAAAACAATCCATTGAATTGCCACATCAATCTTTATCTCCCATATGCCCTGCCCATTTCTTCAAATTGAGAAATGACAACAAAAGCTCGTGGAGCTTTCAAATTATCACTCTTGAATCCTTCCGGGGAAACATATCTCATTCTCGTAGATACCCCACAAATTCGGTAATATCCCATTAGTCAAGTCAACAAATCGTCTAATCCAACTTGATGTTGATGGAACATTTACGGATCTTGTTTAATTTTAGCACGGGGTAGTGATCTAACACGAACAGATCTCCTGCAGCCACCAAAAAACGATCAAAAGCATCTGTTGTATCATTTTCAATAACCCTCCGCTGTTAAATTCAGCTTCAAGTTGCATATTCAATAATTCATCATCATCATCATCTTTTTTTTTTTTTTTTTTTTTTAAATTAAATGTAATGGCTGATTGTGGAAAGAAAGAAGCAACTAGCAAGGCTTTCATTAATTTAAGAATTATGTCTTATAATTTGTTAATATTCTTCCTAACAATAAATTTAAGACCATCTGATACTACATGCATAATATGTTTATGCAGGATAAAATAATTTAAAAAATAAATCTAGAATTATTTTCTAATTTATCTAGACCTAATATTATAACTGTACTGTACATTCCTCAGATGAGATTATTTCTAATTTCTTCGAGTTCTTCAGTATCTCCCCGGGAGTCCTATCCAATTCATTGGCAATTTTTCTTTGCAAATCGAATGGCAGAGTTGGAAACTGCTCACAAAGATCTCCATCAATCACATTCTGCAAAACAAAACAATTGCAAATTTTAAGCAATCTTACAAACAAGAATAATAATAATAAGAAGATTGTCATTTTTTTTCTTTTCTTTTTCTTACTGACAGAATTTGCAGTGATCGTAAAATGGCTGTGATCAGTAACTTGAAACTGAATCCTTCAATTTCCAGGTTCAAGTTCAGTTCATTGTAAAATGGCTAAACCCACTTTAATGGAATTTAGACATGGACAAAAGACTTGTCAAGTCATTCAACTTTGTCTTCCAGGCTTTCAAGAAGGCACAAATAAATGTTTGATATGGAACTTAATACCAACTATAAATGAGGTCGATTTTTAGATGCCAACATTTTAATTGAATAAAAACTCAGATATATAATAAACGAAACTTTAAAGATGAGAAGTATCATTTTCTCTATAAATAATTAAAAAAGAAAAAGAAATGCCCTATCCTAACCTATGTGCTTGAATTGGAAATGACAACACAAAGTTGTAGAAGTTTTGAAATTGTTGCTTGCGATATCGTCATAGGGAACATATCCCATATGACCCACAAACTTGGGACTAGTCAAATCAACAAATTTTATAAAGAAAAATTAACATTGGATTGTAGTAATGAAAATTCTTTAATCTTAGTTTATGTTAATGAAAATTCTACAAAAATTTACTGTACCTCTAAACATTAATTATGCTAAAAAAAGGGATATTTCTCTCCACATTTTACAAAGTACCACCAATTGGATTCATGATAATATACCGTATAAATTTGGATAAATATAACAATTTCAAATGATAATTAAGAAAAAATATTTGCAATAATTATATTCTATTTGATTTTGATAGTGTCAATTTTTGTATATAATAATAAATATATTATATAGGTTTTAATAATATGATGGAAGTGTGATGGATGATTTTTGAAATTGTGTTCGCACTAAAATTGAAGACAAATTTAAAAAATATTCTTATAATATTTTTAAAGAAATTAAAATAGATTCCTAAAAATCAGCATTAAATGGAGCTTACAGTAAAATGGCGGTGGTCTAATAAACGTCACGACACCTTTAATTCTTTTAGTGAGAAAGATCTCATAATTTTTTTTTTAATAAACTTTTATGGAGTATTAACTATTCAGTCCTCACGTTTTGAGAAAATAACAATTTAAGACATGCTTTAACTATTTATAATATACCAATCCTCGTGTTTTCTATTTTAATATGTCCTCGTAATAAGAAGTATGTTATTATATTTTAGGACTAGTTTGTTGAGTAGTTAAAATTTGATGACTAAATTGTTAATACTTAAAACTTTTGTCGGCATAAATCTTTTGACAATTCCCACCACATTTACGTTAAAGTAATTTTGTCTCACGTAATTGAAAAAAAAAAATAAAAAAAATTGCTTTGCATGAAAGCTAATATATTAATAAAAATATAAAGTGCTTTGTGGAGTAAACTTTTGACTCCAATATTGGATGCTTTTGTAGAAGCACTTTCTCCATTTCGCTAATTTATTTATTTGTTTTTGAAATTAAATAAAAAAGAATTTCGACAAGCAAAAACTAACTTAGACCAACTACCAACCGTTTTTGTGTAAGAAAAAAAAAATAAAAATATCAACTAACTGAAACCTTGATTTATGGCTTTATTATAAATTCAATAATAGAAATTAAGGAAATGGAAATATCCTAGTGAAAGCGAAACATTCAAATTAAGTATTAAAAAATCAGAAACAATAAATTATTTTGCCAATATATTTTATTTTATTTTATGTTTTGTTGAATTCATTTTGTAAACAAAAATAAAATTTTAAAATTTAACTAAAAATATAAAATAATACTTTTCTTGTTTTCATTTTCACATTTTAAAATTTTGTACTTATGGATTCTCAATATTTTTTTTATTTATTTTAATAATTTTTCGTTCTAATATTATGGTTATAATTATTGTTATCAAAATCGCGATTTTAAACAGTAAAATCAACGATTTTAATGAGAAAACGATTTCAATTTTATTTAAAATCGGAAACAGTAAAACAATAAAAATATTTGACCGATTTTAACCGATTTTGATCCATTTTAATAAATTTTGACCGATTTTATTAATTTATAAAAATATTTTAAATATTTTATTATTTATATATTATTAAAAATTTTATTTTTATGTTTCGTTTTTATATTTTGATTTTACGTTCTGAATTTTAAAAAAAAAATAATTTTAATTAAAATTACGATTTTGATAACCTTCTTTAAATCGCACCCCATTCAAAACATTAGGTTTTCTTACGGTACAGGGGCCGCCCCATGTTTTTTAACCGAGTCTAAGTGGAACAAAAAAACTCAAATCATAACCTCCTAAAATCCTCCAAATCAGAAGCCGCTCTTTTAAATGTTCCCGCTTCGTCGAAAACATGCCTCAAAATTAAGAACATGATCATATGCAATTAACGATCTTGGGAAGATTTTTGCCCAAGCACAGTGAATTAAAGGTTATTCTTGACGTAGTGATGGTAATTGCTCGGGTGAAAAAGGTTGCTGTGAAAATTTTAGTTATTATTCAAATGCGTGCAGTGCGGAGTTTGCTCATATACAGTGTAATTTTTTTCCTTTTTACGAAATTAGATGATAGAGACCAATTTTCCAAAATCCATCGTTGTATATCCTCAGACGTTCAAAGTTGAAACCTTAAGGACACAACGGTTGTTAAGACTTTGCTGAATCTAACAAAAGATTGGGTTGATAAACTGGGTCCCATTTTTTATCAAAAGAAAAACACATCGCTGTCTTTACAAGAGCGAATCCGGGAGTCTGTTTGCATTGTGCTAAGCCCATAAATAAAAATCAACAATTTTATAATTATATTTTTTTCTGGATGACGAACAGATATTGGATCTTGATCGTAGTGAAATTCCGTGAAATTCATAGTTAACAAGAAAATACATTAAATTTCAAACCAATTTTTCACCAGATCTATAGAAAAATCTGGAGCCAAGTACCAAGCAAAGGTCACTCTAACAGATTAAAGATGGATTTCGGTTGTTAGTTCGAGAAGAATTTAGATGAATTCGGATGTAGCTTAGCTAATTGTATCAGGTGATTCCATATCACGAGAAAATTACAAGGGAAGGGCAACGGTTAGCTTCGTTTTGTAGCAAAGGAGAATTGAAGACGTGACCTTGAGAAAGGGACTTTTTTTTTCTCTGGTACAGAGTAACTTTCTATTTTCCTAATCATGTTGATTTTATAAGTTTGAACTTTGATGGTTTGTGCAATTCGTATTTTGGTTCCGTACTTGAGTTTCTATTTATTGCGACGGACGGGTGAGTGTAGAAGATGGATTTTCCTATCCTATTCATCTGACATCTATGGCCTGTGAATTTATTTTGATAGGTTTTGTGGGTTTTTCTTTTCTGGTCGAGTTTCCCGCTTTGAGTTTTGCATTTAAATTATGAAAATTCTACGATTTTAACCTTTTTTTATTTTTAATGGCAGTTTTGGTTCTTCCACTAATTCGGTAATAATTCAGAGAGGCACTCAATTGAATGGTGTGAATTATTTTATCTTTCACCGTTTAATAATTTTCAGTGGGGCTACTCCGAGGGTGTAGCAAGGTAGTTTGGGCACGTTGGACGAATGCTTCGTACCGATCCTATGTTCGAATCCTTATGTTTATACTCTGTCGAAACGTTTAGGGTGAGTGGCTAAGGGTTTTATTAGGTTTGCTTTCCGTTAGATCGTTGCCAATGCGCCGCTCCCGAATTGGCAGCGTCTGGCCATTCTTACTGCAGCATTACCAGACTGTCCATCCCACGATTGTGCATCGCTTCATGGGATTGACATGTGGTTTGAGTTGGGTAGTTTAGAGAAAAAAAGAAAAACTTTTAAGTAAGGTTTGTATTTAATTAAGCACTCCAATTAGTAAATTAAATGCATTTTTGGAAGACAATGTGCATCAAATATCATGTTGATCAGATTTTTGTAGCATATGAACCATAAGCTCATTTTTCATACACAATAACTTCCTTTTTGAGTAAAGTTTTGATTGGATGGCCTGAATTTTTTTTTTAGATTTTAAACCTTATGTTTTTTATAGTTGTTGACAAAATGAAATTCAATTGGTAGTTTATGCATTATTACATGATGCAAACAAAGATAGTTTTACACCTGGTGTTTACTGATCCTGACTCAGAGCTCAACACTTTTATTATACTTATTCAATTTTGGTGACTTGTTTTGTCTTTGATGATCCACAGGAAATGCCGACTCCAGTTGAGCCTCCAAATGGGATTAGGTCTCACGGAAAGCATTATTATCCGATGTGGCAAACCTTGTTTGAGATTGATACAAAATATGTACCCATCAAACCTATTGGTCATGGGGCATATGGAGTTGTGTGCTCTTCCGTGAACAGAGAAACCAATGAGAAAGTTGCAATAAAAAAGATATACAATGTGTTTGAGAACCATGTTGATGCACTGAGAACTTTACGGGAACTGAAGCTTCTTGGAAATCTTCGACATGAAAATGTGATTGCTTTAAAAGATGTAATGATGCCAAAACATAGGAGAAGCTTCAAGGACGTCTATCTGGTTTATGAACTCATGGATACTGATCTCCATCAATTTATTAAGTCTGATCAAGAACTCTCAAACTATCACTGCCAATATTTCCTCTTCCAGGTAAATTGACCTTGTCTTGGATGACTTTGCTATTGGGAACTTTAAAGTTAATTATGCACTAGTAAGTGATTGGCCGCATGTGTGTTTCTGCAAATCCATTGAAGAATGGTTCTATGCGAGAGCTAAAATAGTGTAGAATTATTGTATATGGTTTTGGAGATTGTTAAATTGATTACTGCTGACTAATCATATGGATAGCTTATTCTCCTTATACTCTTAGGTCTTTAACTTTGTCTTTTGACAACTTAATTAAAGTATTAATTAGATCATTGATCTGACTTATGAGTTGCATGTTACAACTTAGCTTGATGAATACTCTACAAGGTGTTTTTTTTGTACTTAGCTTGTCAGTAATGCCTGAACTTTCATTGGATAACCCATGAATTTGTGTACACTAGTGTAGGCTTACATTTTCTGTTGACCTTTAGGTTTTCTTTGGCAGCTTGGAAATTTTTTTTCCAGTCACGGAACAGGACTGCTCTGCACTACTAACAACTAGTTATTAGCACCATGTGAGTGAAAAAGGTGATACGTTGCACTAATCACTTCTGCTTTTGCAATTGACAGTGAGGGACATGATGAGAACTGAGAAGTACAAAATCCAAGATAAGTTTCAAAAGTGACATGTTCAGGGAAGAATACCTTGTATAGGCCTTTTCTCAAGCTATTGTGTGTTGTCAAACAATCTGCTGATCACAACCTACTGTTTTTGTGTTGTGGTTCTTCAAAGAGTTAATTATTGGCCAAAAATTAGGCAGGACATCTCTAAGTAGTCACCTTGGCCAAATTATTATTTGTTCATATAGTGAATTTTAATGTATTCTAAATATTGTTCATTTTTTACCTGTTTGATAGAGGTTGAAATGAATTATTTTGTTTGCCACATAGCATTTGAGTGAGGCATTGATGTGATATATTCCCCTGTTATGGCAACAGAGTATCCAACCACGAACACGGTCACAGACTTTCATCTTAAGGAATCTTATCTTCTTAACAGCTTCTTCTGTTAACTCTGCAATTATAAGTACCACGACCTTTGTAAACATTTACGCTTTCAGACTTTCAAAAGTTGTGGCAGTTTGTGACCTTTGTAAACATTTACGCTTTCAGACTTTCAAAGGTTGTGGCAGTTTGTGTAGTCGCAAAAAGTTTAAAGATGTGTTTTGAAGGGCCTATTGCTTGAACTAATTCATGTTCCTGGTGCAGTTGCTATGTGGCCTGAAGTATCTTCACTCAGCAAACGTTCTCCATCGGGACTTGAAGCCTGGGAATCTTCTTGTCAATGCAAATTGTGGTCTAAAAATATGTGATTTTGGCCTGGCACGCACTAACAATGCGAAGGGTCAGTTCATGACAGAGTATGTTGTCACTCGCTGGTACAGGGCCCCAGAGCTTCTCCTCTGCTGCGGTAACTATGGGACGGCAATTGATGTATGGTCTGTGGGATGCATCTTTGCAGAGCTAATGGGTCGCGAACCTATCTTTTCTGGATCAGAGTGTCTCAGTCAACTCAAACTTATCATCAACATCCTTGGCAGCCAGAGGGAGGAGGATCTTGAGTTTATTGACAATTCAAAAGCAAGGAAATTCATTAAATCGCTTCCATATTCCCCTGGGACCCCCTTTTCCCATCTCTATCCACATGCTTGTCCTTTAGCTATTGATCTGCTGCAAAAAATGCTTGTTTTTGACCCTTCAAAGAGAATTAGCGTTACTGAAGCACTCCAGCACCCTTACATGTCCGACTTGTATGATCCAAACTTGAACCCTCCTGCCCAGGTGCCGATTGACCTTGACTTGGATGAGGATTTAGGGGAAGAGATGATAAGGGAAATGATGTGGAAGGAAATGCTCCATTACCACCCTGAGGCTCTTACAGCCAACAATGAGGTGTGCTCCTAATGTTGCCTTTCTTTTTCAACATTGAGGACTAGGGCGTCTATTTCACTTCAAATGAGCAAAGGTTTTGTTGCTGGGACCAGTTATTTATTTCTGTTATGTCTCTTTTCTGTTTTTAATAATCTTCAAGAAACATACATTGATAGTGCTGACGTGCTGTTAGTATTATGTGACTGATTTTTGTTTTTAAAACTGGTTATGCGTTTGAACTCTGTGCTGTAGGTGGCCCTGTTTCACTTGTATGTAGCTGTTTGTCTGAACTTATTTTCGTAAATCTATTTTAGATATACGAGAATAAGTTGATAATATCAAAATTCATACTGCCCTTATAGTCTTCTTCTTAGTCAACTTCGTTAATAGTCTCCTTCTTGGTCATCTTTCTACCAGCATCATTTCCTATGCATCAGTACAAGCAATTGATTAGACGACGGCCATGCAGATGCTGTCCTGGTCTATCGGCCCTCCGTTTTGCTCAGGACAGGGTGGACTTTATTGTTTAATCCCGGTTTGCAACTATGGGTTGGAGCAGTAAATTTTGTCTTAGTGGGGACATTACAATTGAAAATATGGCCCAAAGAGAACTGGATCATCAATTGCCTTATTAAATCGACTCATCTGGATCTTCTTTTTAAAGGCAATTACAAAGCCGAACTAATTTTATTTCACTCTCCGACTCGAAGCATAAATGCGACTATAAGAGCAGACATTTTTTAAGCTCCTTGCGATTTGCCATGCAACATGATTATATGGACTTGGGTTTTCATTTTAAATGGCATCAAAATTGTTGCATGCTATGCGAAGCGATTGGTTTAAGATTCATGTATATATTGTTGCCGTAGGTATTCTCTTTTTTTTTCCGTTAAGGCTGGTGGTGGGACTGACTGTAAATTGTTTTCCCGCAGTAGCCGTTGAATTGATGACTCATATATGAATACACTTTTAAGGATAGATTTCTACATTTTTCTTGGAAAGGCCCAAACAGAAAGAATGTCCAAGAATCATACTATGGTCTCGCAATGAGACAACACATTTTGCCTAATTCTTTGTTATTGCAAACATCTGTGTGTGAGACAGCCTGGCAGCCACGTTCTGCCTTTCAGCCCGTTCCAGTACCACTATAAACCGTTGTGCAGTTCTCTTTCGGCCCGCAAAACTAGATAGCTTGGCACTTGTCTGTCAATCAAGTATCAACCAGCAACGTCTCATCTTTTGTTTTTTTCTTTTCTGTGATTCTTCAGTGATAAATCTCATGAAATTTATCATCAATCATTAATTGGATGCGAAAAAATATTAGACAGGAAGAATTTGGATCACCAATGGAAGGACAATTAATATATATGCATCAAGCAGGAAGAATAATTATTATCCGATATAAAAATGTATATAATATAAATGGAAGAATGCCCTTTTGTCTCTTAGTTTTAGACTTAAATCTCCTAAATTGTCCTTTATTATTTTTTTTAGGATTCCTCCAAAATTTCCTGTCATTTATTTCGTTAATTTTAAAAATTATAAGGCAAATGCGTACTTTACTGAAAGACAAAATGTGATACATGAATAAATTTATTTTAATGTTAACATTATTTTGTCTTTCTCTTTGCCATCATGAATAATTTAATAATATATATTGTTCATGTTTTAAATATAAAAAATAAAATAAAATAGACATCAAACACATTCTAGGCTTCTTCTCCTACACTTGATTATCAACATCATTTTCCATTCCCAAATCTAAGTGCAAATCCAAATCTGACAAAAATTTGACCAAACCATGTTGGATCGGTCACTTGCATAGTTGAAGATATAACTGAGATTAAGCAATTGGAAACACTGTTGTCCTGAAACTCTTTACTGCGTTTCGTTTTTTTCACATGAAATTCACCATTGCTAAGACCCAGTTTGATCGAATTGCTATTCTGTTTTTACTATCCACGAGTTTGTCTTCGCCCAACCTACTTAATCGTTTTGAATCAAATTCCCGAAATAGTCTACCCGGATTCAAAATCCACTTTCGAAACATTGAGAAACCTAGCACGGCCACCAAATTAATCTTAGCCATCCCACCACGACAATAAAAAATGCATCTATTCAAAATCTTTGAAAACACTAGCACCACACCATTTTTGCGCTGCCATCAAATCGCACCCCCAAATAAATTTGTTTTTGATATTAGGAGTTTTCAACTGTTTTTATATTTTGTTTTACATAAGCGTATTTACGTTATTTCTCTTGTGTTCGATTATCAAAGCTTCCAACTGTGATAGGGGACATCAACTCCTATAAACTGAAGAGGATTTTAGTAATTGTATCCTTTTTGTTATAATAGAAGTAAAGTTAGAAGGCTGCCTCAAAGTATTTATGAAAAATTAAAACTGACTTGGGGAGTTAAACCTAAAATAAGGGGACAAATGTACATTCTTTCCAATATATATTAGGATTTTGCAGTTGGATGAGAAGCTTCTAGGAAATGAAAGCTGATTCTTGGCCAATGCATAGAAGATAAGATTTGATTCTTTTGTCAATGCATAAAAGAAATTGCTTTAAGACCATCATTTTTCATGATTTGGAAACACAGCAGGCAGCAGCAGCCAATTTTGAACTGCTTTGAAAATGCTTTTTAGGGTTTTCGACGGCTCTACTGATTGACAGAATGCTTGGAACGGGGAATGAATGAATCTTTTTCACGATTGAATCATATCTATATTGGTTTAAATTCGACAGCGAATACTTTAATTTGGTGTATGGTCCTGTTGGATAGAACAACAAGTATTTATTTTAGTACACTTGAAATGTGATTCTGTTTATATAAATATATAATGCATATAGATAGAATTTGATGAAATGTTTGTAGCTTTTCACAGGTAATTTTCATTTTTAAACGATACGTAGGCCCCTTAATAACTTGACCAATTGTTTCATTAAGTTTGACGTCTTTCGTCTTAGGAATTTAAGCTTGAACGTTTCATTGTTTGAAATCTATTTGTGTTGTACATACATACATACATTCTAGAGAATGCTCAGTACTATTTCCACATTAAAGTATTTATCCTCAATACAAGTCGTTGATTTATATTTATTATAGCATTATGTCAAAGACATACTTACTATCAACTCAAAAGACTAACATATCGGAGTAGTATTGTCTGCCCATCTTAAAAATCTAAGATCAACTTATTTAATTTATGCTATAAGCAGTAATACATATGATTTTATCCGTTGATAAAATTTCAAATTTTGGCATTCTAGCAGTTTTAAGTCATGGTCATAGAATTGCGGAACTGATATGATCCATATAACTATATATTGATTCGTTCTTTCAATTTTCAAAGAAGAATTTTATGGATATAATTGAAGATGAATAATTTTTGCAGCGTATAGGATTGTAATGCTTTTACATTCAAACCTATAAGATAGCTTACCTTCACAATGAAGGTATTTTCGTGGGATAGGATAGATATGGAACCCTAGACTTGGGACAGTCATAGTCACTTGAACTAAAAAAGCAGAACAACACGACAGCTCTCTCTAACTCTTTAGTACTTGAGCCACTGTTACTACCACTTTAATCTTGTTTTCATGTACGATCTCGTGGAGGAAAGAAACGTGTGAAAATCATTGCTTAGAAAATCCAAGCAGTCGACACACTCCACTTGTAGGGGGACCCTTTTGAAAAAGCTGAAATAGATTTTCCTTTTTTCTTTGTATTTTTTGGAGCATAAAAATAGACCCTTGTTAGACCCCTACAAGACCGACCATATAACCCTTTTTAATTTTCTGTGACCCTCTCTTCTTCTATCCTCTTCAATGTCCGAGAAGGAGAAAGGAAATCAATTAATATTGTTTGGGTTCAGTAATTTTTATTTATTAAATTAAGAAATTCTTTGAAATTATTATTATTTTTTTCTACCAATGAAAACAAAAAAATAAAAAATAAATAAAAATTATTATGGTAACATGTTCCTTCAAAGTTAATATAGCAACAAAAACGAAACTCATCAAAAAAATAATAGTGGGGCTCAAGAAAATCTTTGAATTTCAATTCATGGATGATAGAAATTGCAGATCCTACTAGTGGAGAGGTTAACGGTGACATCGATAAATAGTAACCATATCGTTTGAAACTTGAAACAAGTATAATCTATGGAATGGAACGTTGTATGCTGGTCTCTCTCATTGCCATTGTCATGGGACAAGAAGTCTATCGGCAAAACGCTTTTCGTTGCAACGGAAGTTTTTGTTTCTTTGCTTTTTAATTGAAAGGTTCAGCCCTTAATTAAAAAGAGGGCAGGCAGGTACAGTGACTCTCTAATTAATTCCGTAGAATAATTTTGAAACAAGGATAGTATGAACCCATTTTAGAGATTTTATCAAAATTTCAATGGATTATTCAAAATTTCAAAGTTACACCTGTCTGTGTATTTTTCTTTTTGGATACGCATAGCAGTGGCTGCAAAACCAATGGCTGTTTTGACGTGGCAATTTTGGAAAAAAAATAATATAAAATGTGGTTTTGTTTATTTGCTTGCTAATGTCATTTGATTGAGAGGTGAATCGCAGTTTGATCTCATAAGAAATTAAAATGAGGTAATTAAAGATATGTTTAAAACTAAGGAGGTGTGTAACTTTAAAATTATAACAATTATACAATATAAGCACAACGAATCAAAATATTATTGAAAAATTAATGTATTATACGAAAAAAACGATGTTATTAAATATATTTTTTAATGTTGTACAAATTTAAATGAAAACTTAAAAAGAAAAACAATCGTATCTTAATAATTTTTTAAATTAGATTAATTTTGATATGTTTATGTGTATATATAAAGTATGATGAATTATTTTATATATAAAAATAGATGATTAATAATTGATACCCATTTTTATATAATTGCAAGGGTGAAAATGACCCAACCTAAATAGAAAGTTACAGGCCGTAATTGAAAATGATTTCACGACTTAACAAACGACCGGGAGTGATTTAGAGAGTAATATATAATGACCATAAAACTACCTTGCATTCTCATGTCATTTTTTAATATTTTTTTTTTTCTGTGATTTGAGTAGATTTCAATAAAAATAAATTTTTAATTTAAAATTTATACAAGTAGTATTAGATATATAATTTTTTTTATATAAAATAATGTAACAATTCTATATAATTGTCACATATCTTATATTTTTATTAAAATAATTAAAAATTCACAAGAATTAAAAAAAATAAATTAAAGAAGAGATACATGATAATTATAAAGTACGATAGTTTGTATATAAATAATTTATATTTTAATATTATTCAAATTATACTAATTATATTTTTTATTTTTTATTTTTTTTTAAGAAAGACTAATTAACTTTCTAGATTAAATAAATTAATGTTGAGTTAAAAAAGGACAGATCACCCTAAATCCACTTGAATCTAAAGGTGGTAATTTGGATCACGACACGATTATTCGACACGAATTCGATATAATTAAACGGATTTGGATTTGAAAATTTTGACACGAATAATAATCGAATCGTATTCGTGTCACACGATTAATAATCGTGTCGGATGCGGATTTGATTTTTTGAATTCGTTTATTCGTTTAAAACACGATTAAGACATGATTAAAACACGATTAGTTAAATTAATAATCGTGTTTAAATAAATAATTATGTCTAAATAAATAATTATTTAATATAATAATTTTATTTATTCATATTTGATACTTAGTTTATATTTAAATAAATAGTTAGTTAAATAAATTAAATTTTATATTGATGAATTAAATGGACTGAATAGATTGGATCGAGTTAATGATCCAATCGTATCGTATTATATTACCTATTTAAAAAATAAATGATACGATTAATAATCGGATGACACAATTAATAAATAGATCGTATTCGATTGAGAATTCTTGATACGATTAATAAATGGATCAGATTTAAATGAACACAAAAAATATTGTAAGTTTTTTAACATGACACGAATACGATACATTTATCTAAATTGACACCCTTAGATGACATGTCATCCGTATTATTTGAATTTAAAAAAAAAAAAAAGAAGGAAGAAGTTTTGGTAGGCACTAGGATTCGAACCCTAACCCCAATTCTACTTTTCAAACCTTTACCACCTAACCAATTATATCTTTGTATGCTTAAATTTTTCAGAACTTTGATATAAAATATATTGTAATTATATTTATGAATTAAAATCAAATATACATGAGAATAAATTATAAATATATCAGATAATTGAGTATAAGAAACCTAAGGAAGTCAATAAAAAGTGAACGATGCATCTATTCAGAAAACAAGATGCGTTTACATCTGGAAGTTGTTGGAATATACATTTTAACTTTAAGTAGTGATTTTTAATTATCTTTATAAAAGACTTTTTATACTTCTAATTTTTCTAAGAATTTAATTTCAATTTCAAGATTTGTACCTTTTGTATATTCATTTTAATTTTCAAGAGTAAATTTCAATTTATTTTATAAATCTAATCATATTGAAAATAGTATATTATCAGATGGTCTTTTTTTTATTAATTTACAAAATGATATCACTTATAATGTTATGCATATTCACACTGGTACTAAAAGATGTATTATATATGAAAACTCCTCTAAATTATGACATCGAAGATTATGACATATCTTCGTAGAGAGAATAAAAAGATTAATAAATGATGAAATATTTAGTACTTTAGATTTTACTGATTTTCAAAGTCCAAATTCCCATTCTATTCATTTTTTTTTCTAATTCCTACTTTGGACTTTAATTTAATACTAACTAATAGTCAATGATACTCGAATATGCAAGTTATGAAAAAAGTTAGAAAATTCCTTAGCTATAGATACGGGGTATTACATCTAATTTGAGTGGTAATGGAGATCTGAATGGTGGCAATGAGTATTAAAAAAAATTATACACTTAAATCTTTGAGTTTTCATGCAATGTTTTATTGATACCATATTATCATTTTACACAGATACATACAAAAAATTCATATGAAAAATAAAGTATAACAATTTATATAATCAATTATACATATACATAAATTAACTAAACAATATACATGCATATATTCAAAACTAAACAATAACCCAAAACTCTGGCCTTGATCAGACCCTTCGGGTTCTCTAGACGACACCAAACTGGGGCGGATCTAGCATCCCCTGCCTTTGGACGTGGATCCGCGCTTAACTCAGTTTGCATAGGGATAACAATCAGGCTTAAGATCGAACCCAGGACTTGTGGACAAAGGCTACGTCACCTTACCATCGTGACTGCACCCTTTAGGGCATATATATATATATATATGTATGTATGTATGTATATAAATTTCATAGAAATCGAGAAAATTATATTTTCTAATGATTCAAGATGAGAGTAACTCTAATACTACTTATTAGATATTCTTAACAAATAAATTAAATTCATCATATCTTAAAAAATTACTTAGTTAAATAATTGGAGTAAAAAGTTAGTTAAATATACTTAAAATTCATGTTAAATTCTTGAATATGCAACTGCTTAGTTACAAATTTTCTAAATCTTGTATTTAAGATTTGTATTTTTTCTGACAATAGGATATCAGAAAATACTATTTAAATACTAACTTATGACCATAACCTATTGAGTATAAGAAACACTAATTAATTAAATAACTGATACTACTTTTTTTTATTTAGCCTATTATAATTGTAATCAAACATACATAACAGGATATTTTGGAGACAAAGAAGAATACTT
>JAVXUL010136411.1:0-15248 GCA_035590515.1 Trichilia minutiflora
CCAATGGACTAAGGACACTACAAAGTGAGTTGATCTGGCTATACCTGAGCCTTCAATTCTGGAGCGATCACCACCACCTGAGCTCGACCTAGCGCTTACTCTGAAACTGGAAGGTGAGGGTGGGTGAGTATACAAGAGTATACTCAGTGAGTGAACAAAATAAAAATAATTAAATATGTATGCATATGATCAGATATAAATCATTCAGTAAGTAAAAGTATAAATCTTAAAACCGTTATATAAATAGAAAACTTCTTTACTTTGAAAGTTTCAAATGATATTATAAAAATCATGGGGCTGGCTCACTTCTAGGCAACTACCCTCGTCGTGGGTGTCTCGAGACCGTCAATGGGTTTCGTATGTAGGAAAACATGGTATTTTGTGAAAATAGATTTAAAATACAATAGTTATAAAATATGCAATTTTATCAGAAAAAAAGGTGTCCAACACTGACGTTTGCCTCGAGCAACCACGGGGTGACATCCATGACTAACTCGACGAGATTTATAGGTGGACAAATCTCATCATCATCACAACACAACTACAACCATATAACGGTCCACCTATGCAGCCTCCACTCACCTAAGTGACCTCTCTCCCAAGTCAACCCTAGGCTATCACTATACACTCACCTGGGTGTCTACCTCCAGTGAATCCCTCCCCAGGCTACCACCCTGTAGCTACAGTAAATACCGGCACAGAAGGTCGTTATCACCAATGCATTGGCCCACAGGCCATATTATCATCATAAACACAAAATGTGGCCCATTGGCCCCAATATTACATAACAAATATAAATCTGGTCTACTAGCCATATCATCACATAAAAGCACATATCAAAATACGAAACCAATATGAAATCCAATACAAAATCATATATTACACATGTATTCACATTTTGACATTTCAAGAGTAATGAGAAAACATTTATAATTATTTGCATATTATTTCATTTGTAAAGAAAATAAATATATAAATAAGGAAATAAGATAAAAGAGTGTCCACTCACAACTCAGAAAGGGTATACACTCCCTAATTTCCCTCGTTCTTGGGCGACTCACGCGAAAACCTCGATCTCAAACCGTCGCCTAACCATATACATAAAAATATGATTAATATACGTTCTAATATACATATGAGTCTGAATGCGTGCAATGCAATTTAACCCTGGGTTTCTAACGTCGAACTATTATACAGAATTATCTAAAATCCTTGTTAAACTTCGAATTAATCAATCAAAACTGATACGGATCCACATTGCCGCTAAACTAACACATTTTGATTAATATAAAAGATTCTGACTTGCGGGCCCTATATACTCGTCGGAACAGTAATCGGAGTTACTGTTTATGCCTACCCAAAATTTTCAAAATAGTATGTCTAATTTCCTACGACTTTCACGACATCTCTACAACTCACATTACGCATTAAAACTAAATTATAAGCGATAAATCTAAGAAAATTGATATGAAAACTCATACGAATTGAAATGCATAAAAATACGAAATAAATATGTAGACAAGCTAGAAACGAAGCTACGAACCTCGTGGTGTGGTCGGTTTGCTCCGATTTTGCCTCGAAATCAAAAAATCCCAAATGTTCCTTCCGAAACCTTAGGTGGCGATTTGCGAATCCGCGTCTCTATTACCAAATTAACGTTCCCAGTGTGTTATACGCGTGGAATATAATTTACAGGCGAAGAGAAATCAAAATTTAGACAAAAATTCAGGTGGGAGGTGGAGAGAACAGAAGAGAGAACGTGAGGGAGACAAAGAAAAGGAGAAAGGAAGAAGAAGAGTGCAAATTCAACCCCCTGACCCCTATTTATAGAAAAAGGGCAAAATTATCAATTTGCCCTTAAGTTTTCTTAAGGAAGAAGCTTCTAGAAGAGGATAAAATTGTCAATTCGCATCGATTCAATCGAACAAATTACCCCCTTCGATCGAACGAATCCCTACTTCGTTTGATCGAACCCTTCGACGTCTACAGAAGTCAGAGAGCTTCCAAATTATAAGTCGAACAAATCCTCATTCGTTCGAACGAACCAACACTTCGGTAGAACAAATGACTCCTTCGGTCGAACAAAGTCCAATTCGATCGAACGAATCCTCCTATTCGTTCGAACGAATTTGAAGCCACAAATTTTCCAGAAAGTCCTAAAAATTTTGGTCGAACGAATCATCCATTCGGTCAATTGAACCCGTCAAAAATTAAAATCTCACTCTCGAACTTCATTATAATCAATATGACTTCCCAAACGAGTAGAAAATTAAACCCACACGAGCTCGGGATATAAAATGAATGCAATTACATGAACAGGATAAGTAGAAAATGACAGATATATCCTCGAGGTCTAAGTATGGGTGTTACAAATATTGTTCGCTTTGGCCCAACTCTTGGGGCCTCACAATTTTGTTCTTGGAATGTGTTATCGAGGACTTCCTAAGAGGTCACCCATCTTGGTACTGCTCTCCTTCAAGCACGTTTAACTGCATAGTTCTTAGAGTTAAACCACTACCTATTCCAAAAGGTCTTGTTGACAATTTGGTTCCAACTTTACATATATAACCCAGTAACTTTCTCTCCCATTTTGATGTGGGATTTGGTCCATCCCTACCATCCTAGAAGTCGCTCCTTACTCAGGATCCCTCGCCCCGGCACCACTTCTTGTCCTCATCGGACCGGGATGTTACAGGTCCATCAGCTTTCACCTGGTTCGTCCCCGAACTACCACCATCATATTGGAGGAGAGTTGGCCCTGATACCAATTGTAATGCCTGGTCCAAGTCTGTCAATAATATTGTCCGCTTTGGCCTAATCCTTGGGGCCTCACGGTTTTGTTCTTGGAATGGGTATCGGAGGACTTCCCAAGAGGTCACCCATCTTGGTACTGCTCTCCTCCAAGCACGTTTAACTGCGTAGTTCTTGGAGTTAAGCCACCACCCATCCCGAAAGGCCTTGTTGATAATTTTGTTCCAACTCTACATATATAGCCTAGTAACTTTCTGTCCCATTTTAATGTGGGATTCGGCTTATCCCTGCCGTCCTAGAAGCCTGCCAGAAGCCACTCTTTGCTCAGGCACCCTCGGTCCCGACGCCACTTCCTGCCCTCATCGGACCGGGATGTTACAAGTTGCTTTATTATCCATTGCTTAATCTAATGGAAATGAAATTCTTTTTAAACACATCTTTAATGCTCTCTTTCTAGGAGTTTATGAAAGCTAGCCTTGAAGCAAAAGATGGAGAAAAATTAAATAGGTAAGGGTTTTTTCGTGCATTATTAATAGCTACATTAATTGATGAAGTACATTTATTAGTTTAGCGAGTTTCTTCGTGCATTATTAATTGCTACAGTTGATGAAGCAGTTAACTGAGTCCAGTTTTTTCATACCCTTCTTCGAGGAACAACAATCATCGCCGGAGTGACCACATCGTTCTCATACAAATCACCAGAAACATACAAATCACGATCATCAGAGTAACTGTAACGAAGCAGCCCAGCTTGTCTTGCTGTTTCGAAACACTCAGTGAATGGCAAATCACTGTTCCAATCCCAGCTCCCAAAAGCAGGTACATGACTACTCGTGTAATAATAATCCTACACACACAACAACGAAATTATATTAATTTCATGCATTACCTAACATTTATGTCAATTAATAAATACAACCAATAACAAGTAGACGAGGAGGAAAAAGAAGATACTTACTTCCATTAGTATTGATATTGCAATATTGAAGATTTGACTAGAGATTCTGAATTTTTTTTTTTTCTCTTTCTTTCTTTCTCTCTTAATGCTTCTTCTGCCAAGCTTGGGTTGCTCTATCAATTTAAAAGAAGTTGAGAAGAGAGAGGCGAATAGAAGAGAATGGAGTAAAGCAAGCGTATGGGGATCTAAAGCAGTGAAAATTTTGTCCGACAGAGAGACCATGAGGTAAGGTATATAGTACGGAAAAATGCATATTCCAATGCATGATAGTAAAAAAAAAAAAAAAAATGGCAATGCTAGATGGAAGAAGCAGCGTTCGTTCGTTCTCTCTTTATTCAGTTATCCAATTTGCAAGCAAGCAAGGGCAAACTAGGGAGAGTGAGTGATGAAAACTTTTTTAATTCTACAAGCGTACCAGCGCTATAACTTTGTGCTCCGTGCGAGTGTCCGCAGAAGACTTCTCTCCACTACTCCCAATGATTTCAATTCAAAAGTAAATTTAATTAGCTAATATAAAAAAATTAATTTTTAAGGAGTGGAGATTTGTTTCTTTATCCTTATATAAGTTATATTTGGCTAGATATGCTAAACACTACTTAACACGCAGTGGTCTGTGGTCTACGTCGTAGACCAACACGAAGCTCGGTAGGTTTTAGTCTTAAAAGTTCAAACCTACAACGTAATTAATTAAAAAGCATCGCAGTTGGAAAAGGATAAGGACTGTGCAGAGAAGGCGTGTCAGTTGCCTTCTTTCAATTCAGATTTTTCTCATTTCTCAATGCGATTTGATTTTTCAATGATTCCTGAATCCTGATGGTGATAGATTTGGATTGGTGGATGTAAAAATCTTTTTAATCTAAATTTGCTTAAGAAAACCAAACCTTATCGATAACAACAAATAGGGGGTCTTCTTTTTAAAGGCTTTTTCTTTCCTCCTCTTGTCAATTTTCATGGTGATTCCAGGCCAGGCATCGGCATCTATATTATCTCAAACCCAGTGCAAGGAAAAGAAAAGAAAAAATAAGAGAAAAGAGAGAGAGAGGCTATTTGCTATTACAATTAAGAGGTGCTGTCTTTTCTCAGTGGTAGATATATAGTAGTGGGTATTGGTATTGGTATTGATATCCATGAATTTCTTCTTTATTATTCCTATTTTATCTATATGAATGAATAATGAAATGACTTGCTCTTTATTCTTTAACCAGGCAGCAGCAGTAGCTATCTTTATGTCGTGCGTTTTGTAATCTAGTGTGTATGTGCGGGCAAGAAAGTTCACCATTTTTAATTCAGTATTCAAATTTAATCTGGAAAAGAACTGGGAATTGCTTCGAAGATGTATGCTCCATGGAACTGAAGGCCTAAAATATTACTATTACCAAATCATGGACTGGGTAGGGACGAATGCCTTTTTACATGTTCAAGGCCCAGGTCCTAAAAGTTCTTATTATTGAGCTGAGGCTGAACCGAAACATATAATTGTTGGTTTCGACCCACAAAAACAATCGATTTTGATCCGCAATGGAATTAAACTGTTGGTCTGTCGTGGTTAAAACTTTATAATTTGACACCTAGAGATAAGATATTTCATTCACAAACTATAATAAATAATTATTTTGACAAGATTTCATAGCCAAACTCATATGTCGACTCCACTGAGCCAACTTACAGAACTGCATCTGTTGTAAAATTGATCAGACAGAGACAACAGGTATATATATATATATATATATATAAGACATAATAATCTTAATTGTTCCAGTTTTCATTTGTTTTGCATCTCTTAACATGCTAATTGCTATCTGCTTTTCTAACCTTCCGCTTCTTCTTCGTCTTCAAACGTCGTAACATAATCATCATCCTCCTGCTCAATATTAATTAATGATTCTGAATTTTCTTCGTCATCTTCTTCTTCTTCTTCTTTGTCATACACAACAACATGTACTGCTGCTGCTTTTTCAGTACTTGGTGTGGATACTTTTCCTTCAACGATAGGAATGTCTTTATTCACCTCATGATCGTGATCATCAACTTCTGCTTCAACCTGAAAATATATTATAATGAAATATGTTATCATTAATTAGTAAGGTAACTAGCACATACATATACATATACGCATATGCATCCATGTGTCACTTCCAAAGGTATACATATGATTATCAGGAGATGTAAGAGAGGAATAGAGCAAATAGAATACCTGTGTCTGTGTGGACGCCATGGATTTAGTTAAGAGATAATGGACGACCTAATTAATTAAGAACAAACAATAAGCAGCAGCTACGAGATGGGATCTAACTGATTGACCGAGGGCCTATATATAGGAATAAAATTAATGTTTTAATTATTTATTTATTTCTTAATGATATTCAATCCATCAGTTTAATTTATGTCCTAATTAGTTGATCAGTTGTTGATCATGAGTTTGTCTGCCACTTGGACTTGGTGATTCTTTAATCGGATCATATTCTATAAAAGTAAAATGCTTTCTTCGTGCGATGCATTTGTATAAATAGATGTACATATTAAAAGCTAAAAAGCAAGATGTAAACGATCAAAATTCAGAATTAAATTCTAATTTATAAGTTTCCTTTGATCAATGGTGAAAGAAACGAACAAGAAGGGGAGGAAGGAAAGCATAAGAATCCTTACGTCTATGTGATTGGAATTCTTTTAATTACTTCAAGAATCAATTGCGGATCAAAATTCTATCGCTATGATTTGATACACTTGCAAAATTATTAGTAATTAAATTGAGTGCGTCCAAGTCAGCTGAAATATGCAGAGCAGAAACAATGGAACACATATTTCGAAGGTTCTTTGAAGAGCTCGCTCTCTTTATTGGCAAGAAACGTGCCTTAATGGAAAATTCCATTAAGCCCCATTTGGTTTTGTGAATGTTGAGTTACGTAGCATTGGCAAAAGCCACCAGCATCAAGAGGATACAGACTGTTATCAAAAGGAAATTTAATTTGGAAGAATTGAAATTTAAATCAAAGAGTTTTGCATGGTTTTATACTCTTAAAATAAAAGAACTCACATTATGTAATAAATAAATTATGATGCATAAAGTGAGATTTTTTGAGTGCTTTATCCACGGACTTAGGTAAGTATCTAAATTTTGATCTTGTTAATTTATTTAGAAAATGTACAAAAATGATAACATTTTTTAGAATATTTATTAAGATAATTGTGTTAAAAGAATATTTTGATAAGTAAATCAAAAATATTTTTTAAATAATAATATCTTATAAAAAATTAAAATAAAAATTATATTTAAAAATATCGTTCTGTATTATATTTAAAAGTATTATTTTAAATTATATTAAAAATGATTGCTTTCTATTGTATTCGAAAGTATAGTTTTAAATTATATTAAAAAATATGATTTTTAATTATGTTTGAAAATATAATTTTAAATTGTATTCGAATAAATTGTATTCAAAAGTATTATTTTAAATTGTGTTCAAAACTGTATTCAATTCTTTTAAAATGATATTATTATTCAAAAATTATATTTTTAGTTTACTTGATTAAAGTATTTCTGACACGATTATTTTAGTAAACATACAAAAAATATGATTATTACTATAAATTTTTCTATTTTCACATGTAATCTCAAAATTGTTTTCAAAAAATTTTTAAATTTAACAAAAAATTTTTTGAATAATTTTATCCTCCATCGTAATAAAACCAAATCATCTATATATCATTCTCTCTTTGTTTTTATATTCAGACATTTCTTTTTTCAACTCATTTTTAATAATAAAAAAACGAAACGATTGCACAACCTGTAAGTTTCTAATCTCTTTTTCAATTTTATTTTATATTAATATAAAATTTTTAATGAAAACGTTGAAAAAATAAGAATATGATTTAGAGATTACTAATGTATCAATTTTTGATCGAAAATGGTTAATGTGTCAATTTTTTCCTAAAATGATTCATCAAGGACGAATAAACACTCTCAAAATTAGTTGACTTCTAATTTTGAAAGTTATATGTTGAAATATAGGAAAAAATTAATTTAAGGATTGAGAATTTGAGAGAGGGAGAATTAAGATGATTTTGAGTGTGAGAGTTAAATGAATTTCAAAAGTAGAGTGACTAATTTTGAAGGTGTCCATTAAAATAATTTCAAGAGTTAGTTTAAATTGATTTCGAGGGCAACTAGTGTTAAATTCAAGAGTAAGATTAAACTAATATCGAAAGTGGCAATAGTACTGAGTTTGAGGGTAGGAAATAACGTATTTCGAGTGTGAGATTACAATTGATTTCAAAAGTAAGGATTTAACTGATTTTGAGTGTGAGGATTTAATCTCTCTCTCTCTGCTTTTTTCTTTAATACAGATCTAACTAATGAAATTCTATTACTTAAATGACATAGAAGTTCATGATTAATTGGACCAAATGATGGCAAGTCTTATGTTAGAGGGTTTTTAAGAGACTTTTGTGTGAATCGTACAATAATATTTGAATAACTTATGTAGATGTTATGCAACTCATTTGAGATAAAACCTGTAAAATTTACTATTAGAGTAAGAACGACATATAAAGTTGTTCACAATCAGGTTTTGCAATGACTATGTCAACTAACATTATAAATCAATCAGACTTTAAATTTTTTTTGCTCATGAACCTAAAATCTTAAGGCAACCCAAAAGGGGAGGTGAAATGGGTTTCTAAAAATTTAAGATTGGTTAATCAGTTTTCCAACAACTCCAGTACTTATAACAATAAGTATGTAAATTGAAGAGTAAGAGAGGATAGAGAAAATTAACACAAAAGATTTTTATAATGGCTCAGTAACCTTGCCTACATTCACTCCTTCCAGACTTTCTTGAAGCTTTTCACTAGTTCTAGCATTTTAACCAAAGGCATTTAGAGTAATAGGAGAATTTCTAAGTTCTTCTCCAAACCTTTACAATCATAGGTTTTACTAACTCACATTAAAAACTTTATAATCACCTCAAAGGTGTTTACAAGTGTTTCCTAAATGGAAGAGTTCCTCTCTTTTTTACTTCTAAAAAGTACAAAAAAACAAATATTAAAGCACTGATACTCTATGATTTCTTTCTCTCTTTAAAAAATGAATGCTCTAGTTGTATGATGAATTTCAGTAATGATCAAATAATGTTTTTATCCTCTTCTTTCTTATTCTTTCTATTTTTTTGGTATGATTCAGAAGTGAAACTATTTAAATATCGAAATTTAATTCTTCCAATGATTTTTTATGGTATATTGAATGCTCGTATTAATTTCTCTAAAAAATAGTTTTTACAATGCTTTTTCCTAATATATATCAATATTTATGATTTGAGTATCGCTACTTCTTTCATTATTGAATACATGTATTGATCCTTCCCCATAGATATCGAATATCCTCTTTACGGCTACTAAGTATGATTCCTTAAAATTAGCTTGGAATCTTGCATATATGTAAACATTATAGAGAATATCAGGCCTAAATGCAGTCAAGTATAACAATGATCATATCAATTCCTCTATACAGTCTATGCTCAATACTTTTGCTATGTTCATCTTATCCAAAGAGGTAGAAGTATTTATAGATGTATCCACATGCTTTCCTTCTAAAAGTTTAAACTATTTCAAAAGATCTATAACATATTTAAATTAGGAGATATAAATTCCATCATTAGTTTGTTTAATTTGTAAACCTAAAAAAAAGTTAACTCTCCCATTATACTCATTCAAATTCACTTCTCATTAAGTTTGGAAACTTATTACATAAGAATTTATTAGTACTTCCAAAAATAATATCATCAACATAAATTTGAACGATTAAAATATCTTCATCCTTAATTTTGATAAAAAGAGTTATATCAACATTCTTCTTTCAAAATCATTCTTTAGAAAGAATTCACTAAGCCTCCTATACCAAGTTCTAGAAGATTATTTTAATCCATAAAGGACTTTAGTAAGTTTACAAACAAGATTTACAAATTTATAATTTTGAAATCGAAAGCTTGTTCAGCATATACTTTTTCATTTAAAAAGAAAGCACTTTTAAAATCCATTTGATAAAATTAAAGTTTTTAAAACAAGTAAAAGTCAAAAGACTTTGAATTGCTTCTAGTCTAACCACGAGTACATATGTCTTATCATAGTCTATTCCCTCTTGGCTATAATGTTAAGCAACAAATTTTATCTTGTTTCTAATGATATGCCTATGCTCATCTAATTTATTCTTAAAGACCCATTTGGTTTCTATGGTTGTATGGTCATTTGGTCTTAGAATTAAGCTTCATGCCTCATTTTTTTAGAATTGATTTAATTTCTTTTGCATTGTTAGAATATAACCCTTATCATCTAATACATTTTTAACTCTACTTGGCTCTATTTGAGATACTAATGCAATGTTTTGGATTTCTTCAAGCTTTTAATAAATTTTTTGATTTGCTTTCCTAGTTCTAACACCTTGAGAAGAATCACTAATTATTAACTCTCTAAGATGATTTGATGCATACTTTCAAGTCTTTGAAAGCTTCCTGGTAAGCTCCTCTATATGATCTTTTACTATCTTTTTCTTTATGTCTTTAGAAATATCATCTAACTTCAAATCATTCATCTTATCTAAAATCTCAACTTCTTTTGCTTTCTCTTTAGTAATCATCTTAGCCAATTTCGAATTAAACTCATCAAATTTACATGTACAGTTTTCTCAACTACTTGAGTTCTCTTATTATATATCTTATATGCTTTGCTCTTTCAAGAATAACTTAAGAACATTCTAACATTGAACTTAGGCTCAAACTTTTCAAGGTTATCTTTAGTGTTTAAAATATAATAAGTACACCCAAAGACCCTAAAGTATTTAATCTTTGGTTTTCTTTGACATATAAGCTCATGAGTTGTTTTTCTAAAAAATTTTATAATCAACATCTTATTAGCAATGTAATAAGTCATATCATTATGATACTCATATTCACTAAGCATTATTTTACTCATCTCTTGCAAAGTCCTATTCTAGCTCTCGACTACCCTATTTTGTTATGGTATCCTAAGTGCGAAAAAGTTATAAGTAAACCCATTTTTATTACAAAAAATCTCAAATTCTTGATTAACAAACTCACCCCTTTGATCACTTCTTATCTTCACAAGTATATACCTAAGCTTATTTTGAATTCTTCTAGAAAATCTCTCAAAGGCGTCAAATATATCACTGTTATTTTATAAGAAGAATACTTAAATAAATCTTGAGTAGTCATCCACTATAACATATACATAAAACTTATTACCTAATGATGTAATTCTGTTAGGTTTAAACAAGTCCATGTGAATAAGTTTTAGCAGTTTAGAATTAACATAACATTCTTAAGCTTAAATGAACTTTTCACTTTTTTACCCATTTGACGTGGTTTAGATGACTCTTGGTAAACTTGAGATTAGGAAGGTCATCTAATATACCATGTTTAGCTAGTTTACTAATGAGGTCTATATTATAATTACCCGATCTTCTATGCCACAACCATAAATTATTATATAGCACTTATAAGCATATGGCATTCACAATATCAATTTTACCAAACTCAATCATATACATATCATCAATTTGAGAAGAATACAAACTTTCTTATCATTTACATCAATCACATCGTATGTATCTTTAAGAAATACAATATTAAATCTATTATTATGTATTTTATGATATGTTAAGTAAATTGTATTTCAATCCATCAATACAAAGAACATAATTGATTTTATCATTATTTACCTTAATTTCACTAATATCAAGTACCTTTCTGTGGTTATTATCACCAAAGATTATATCTTTTTTTTCTTCTTTGCTAAATGTAAGAATAGCCTTTCATATCCCATCATATATTTCGAGCATCTACTATCCAAGAACCAATTTTTGTTATGTTTGATTCTCTTCATATATGATTCTTACAAAATATAAAAGATTTATTTTAGTACCCATTTAACTTTGAGTTCATAAAAGTTAGCCGTAAGTTTTTGTAATTATATTAGTTTTTACAAATGAACCTTTAAGAACCCAAATTAACTTTGGACTCTTGTTATAATACCCTATATTTTAAACTCAACGAGTATTTTGATTATTTTATCCTAAAAAGGTATTTTTATCAGTTTGAAAATCTTATGCGCGGGTATATCATTGGTTATAAAATCCGTATTGATTATTAAGTGATTTGATAAGTTTTGGATGAAATTTGTTATGTTTTTGAACAGTATTCATAAGGCTCTAACTTCATATCTGAGCTTTCAAATTAAATATCTATTAATTAAAAAATCTAATTGATGAGCCGTTAATTCCTACTTGAAGAAGCTTCAAATATAAATAAAATAAATCAAATCTAAATCAAATTCGAGGTCATATGAAAAAGAATCGAAGTCAAGAATAGATTAGATCACTATCAGATTTCATAAAAAGTTCTTGCGTAAACATTCAAACTTGTAAGCTAACTTCAAATTGATCTAAAAGGAATTTTAAAACAAGATTTATTTCGACTGAAATAGGATAGAAGGACGATTTTATAAAAGACAAAGTAAAATCAAATATCAAATAAGAGAGAAAATGGCATCGGACCATAACTTGAATGATATTTGTCACTAGATCAAAATATCGATATCAAGCCTAAGGTTATCGATACTTATGTACAAAAACTCATATTTTTCATGCAAAATTGATATTTACTATATAAGAAGCATAAGTATTGATACTTGGGCACGAAAATAATGATTTCTTGATATATATCGATATTTTTCGAAGGAAAAAGGCATACTTTAGACAAGAATATCAATACTTAAATACGAAAAAGTACGTCATGATATTTATGTGTATAGAAGTATCAATACCTTTGAGAAAAGTATCGATACTTGAAAGTCAGAAATAAATATATTCACAAGAATATCGATACATTTAGCAAAAATATCAATACTTATGAAGGAAAGTCTCGATATTCAAGAGCAAAATATTGATATCTTCTATAGACAAGATCCATAGACTTAGTTCTGATATGAGGAAGCTAAAAATCTAACTTAGGAAATAACCACTTACTCAAATTTAGAATCTTCTTCGTTTTAATTTCTTAAAGACAAGTTTGTAAATGTATAAGATATTATAAGTAGAGGCCAAGGGCAAGAGATGGATCATTTTCTCTTTTTCTTCATCTTTATCTCTTTCCTTAAAAAGAAAACACCGTAGAGAGAGAAAATAGAAAAAGAAAAAAGAATTTCGAGCATAACTTTGCATATACATGTCGGATTAATGTGCTATTTGTATTATTAAACTTATGCTGACGAAAAGAATCAGATTCTGATCACACACTAATAAAAAAGTACTTGAAGTCTTGATGAGTTTTTTTTTTATCAAAAGTAGAGATTTTATTATTTTAAATCCTTATTGAAGTATTAAACATCAAATGCTAGAGGAAAAGCCCGAGGAACGAAGTAAAAAATTATAAAGAATGTGTAATATGAGTGATTGTTCTTAACTCCTGTTACTTATTTTTAAATATTTATAAAAACTTATATTTTATGTGTTAAGACGTTAGATATTATGATATGATTATATTAAAGAGGCGATGATTATTTGATTGTATTGTGATCGGGAGAGTTTCTTGTATATATATATATATAGGATGATTGGGTTGTGATAGTGACATATTTTGTAGGCCAGAGGCCAGTTATGATTTTTATAATATTGATTTTGCAATATACTTTATATATAAATAGTCAACTATGATTTAAAATTAAAAATGCCTTATGGCTTTATGGTGTTGAGATCGCCATAAATTTCAGTTTATATCCTTATAAATTAATTGATTGATGAAATTATGAATAATGAATGGTAAATTGATTTATGATTATGTATTTGGGTTGGATGATGATTATAATAAATATGTAATCATTAGTATAGCATTTCATACATAATATAAATATAGTGATAAGGTCGAGTAGGTCAAACATATTGTTGATTTTATAAAAATATTGAATAGAATTGATAATGAACTTCCATATGAATATGATTTCCTATATGGACAAACTCATGTATAACTTAAGATGGTCGGAAATGTGAATTTGAGGAGTCTACGAAACTAATGTATTGGTAACTAAAGTTTGATTTATATATATTTGAGATTAGGAATTTGATTATAGAAATACCGTCATCGATTTGAGCTATATTACTATGATATAGATTAAGGATGGGTAATGTATATATATGTATTTGTGATATAGACTCAAATATAACGATGAGGCTTTATATATAACCTCGATTAAAGAACCATTATTCTGTTTTTATGATGATATGGGTTAAATTTTAATACTAGCCTTGAGGGCTGGGGTTACTAAATATATAAATTATGACCTATTTTATTTATATGTGATTGAGGCTGAGATCACCTATGAATGTTATGATAGTGATGTTATTTTATATTATCAAGGTAAGATCATGACAAGGTTTAATTGGTAGTAGTATAGCTGAAAAGTCAAATTTTATATGACATTTGTTACTTTGACAACTGTTGTGCACATCGATGTTTATGATTTGTATGATTATACGTGTTAACCTTGTGCATAAATATGTATATCATCTATGAGGGCTCTATATACCCACTTTATGTATTTTATACATTGATATTAAAGGTTAGTATGCCTACTTTAACGATGACCTTACGAATTAATGATTTAAAGTATTATATTATGGGTGAAGATTGGCCATACAACTTAGATAAAGATGAGTGAAATATAATAATCACAATACCAATATATTATAGACAAGGATTTTTCATACAACCTAAATAAAGGTCGGTAAAATTCAAAATTCTGATACCACTGTATTATGGGTGAGGATTGGCCATTGTTTCACACAAAACCTAACGTCTAAAATCTTATCCGCAAGTGTACGTTGTCAAGTTATAGTCCTACGGTAAGTAGGGTATCGTCTCCATAGGGAACTTGATAAAAACTATTGATTCCTATAATTAAACTAAACTAAGTTTTATCTAGTTAACTTCTATAAAAGCAAACTAAACTAATTTATCTAGTACTAGCATTAAAGAGATTAAGAATTACCAACACTTTATAAAACTAAACTCAAGATTGATTAATCTAGAGAATTGATTTCACCTATTGTCTACCCGTTTAATTTTCTCTTTTAAGCCCCTTTCAATTTATGTTTATAAAACCAAATTATATATCCACTTCCTTTCCCAAGGCAAGTGAACCTATCTCTCACTCTAGTGTAATATCCTTATTTCTATTTAAAATGAGACAAGCATTATTCTCAACACCCCTCTGTGAGTTTTCTAGGATTTTATAGCCTCCTGACTCATTAATAACCCTAGTCATATGTATTCTAAATCCAAGTCAAATATCACTCTCCCGAGTTTCATACTCAACTTTCAATTCATTCAAACTATGGCCAGTGATTCAAAAGCTTTAAAATCAAAACAACATGAATAAACAACATTCGATTCATTCAATATATATATTAATTTTTTGTTCTAGAGAATTAATGTAGCCTTATTATTGAACCCCTTTTGATTTTCATATATATATA
>JAVXUL010136431.1:0-15247 GCA_035590515.1 Trichilia minutiflora
AAAGATTACAATTTATAAAGGATAAAAAACACTCTTTTAAGGGAAGAATTCAGATTCAAGAGGGGACTTGGAAAGTTGAACGAGAAGAACACCAGAAGACAAAGAACAGCAACAGATTTTCCAGATTTATGTTTTCTTTGTTTTATATTATGAAGAACTAATTTTCTTTTCTAATTAAAGGATAATTAAAGATTGGTTTTAAGAATTGTGAGATATAGAATTAACTTTTAATCTTTTATCAATTCTTGGTATTTATGCAATTCTGCACTTCATATTTATTAATGTTGGTTTGTACATCATAACAGATTATGTTACATGATTCGATTAACATTGTACAGCCATATAGAACTTCATATCCGTAATTGTATGATTTTTTATACTTGTGGAAAAGGATATCCTGACAAAATATCTTTGGATTGCATAATCTAATTTAAACAAATAGCCGCTTGTGTATTTGTTGGTTAGAATCGAGTTTCTCTAATTCTTAATGCTATTAACAAATTAAAATCTAAGCTAGGTTTATTTGTTAGTTAGAGAGCAATTATCCCGTTTGACCTAATTATTTTATAACGTAAAGAGGAATTGGTTATGCAGGATTTATCGATAACTATTGTAACACCTGGTCCAAGTCTGTCAATAATATTGTTCGCTTTGGCCCAACCCTTGGGACCTCACGATTTTGTTCTTGGTAATGGGTTATCCTGAGAACTTCCCAGGAGGTCACCCATCTCCTCTAAGCATGCTTAATTGCACAGTTCTTGGAGTTAAACCACCACTCATCCCAAAAGACTTTGTTGGCAACTTAGTTTCAACACTACATATATAACCTAGTAACTTTCTCTCCCATTTCGATGTGGGATTCGACTTATCCTTGTCATCCTAAAAGCCTGTAAGAAGTCACTCCTTGCTCAAGCTTCCTCATCCCTATGCCACTTCCCACCCTCAACCGGGATGTTACAGGCCCAACAGCTTCTGCCTAGTTCGTCCCTGAACCACGACCATCGTATTGGAGGAGAGTTAGCTCTGATACCAATTATAACACTTGGTCCAAGTCTGTCAACAATATTGTCAGCTTTGGCCCAACCCGTGGGGCCTCACGGTTTTGTTCTTAGGAATGGGTTATCCTGAGAACTTTTCAAGAGATCACCCATCTTGGTACTGTTCTCCTCAAGCACGCTTAACTGCGTAGTTCTTGGAGTTAAACCACCACCCAACCCAAAAGGCCTTGTTGATAACTTGGTTCCAACTCAACATATATAGCCCAGTAATTTTCTCTCCCATTCCGATGTGGGATTCGATTCATCCCTGCCATCCTAGAAGTCTACCAGAATTCGCTCCTTACTCAGGCTCCCTCGCCTTGACGCCACTTCCCGTCCTCATCGGATTGGGATGTTACAACTATGACTGGTTTATCAAGACAATAAAAGTGTCTTAACTTCAATGATCAATCCGCTTGAACGAATCTGAAAATTATTTCTTTGACTAGATCTTCATAAACTTTATTTTTCTCCTTTACCTTGTTTTTAGTCTTGTTGATTTGATTAATTTTGTTGGTTTTTATTTTCTTTTAGTTATCGAAATTTTATTTATTTTCGTACTTGATTTATTTCTTAGTTTTAAAAGATTTGAAATTACTTGTTCCTTATAGAAACGATCCCACTCATTACTATCTATAAATTTATTTTAGGATTGAGTTGGTATTTTTATTTTTGACGGATTTGACAATCAATCAAAAAGATATAAGGAATGATGATTATATATACTCGTACGAAAAGGACGAGACAGTGTTAAGAGTTAATTCCCGTGTATACGCTATTATGATATGATTAAAATGGCATTATGAAATAGATTAATATGTATAAGGTTAGATGTGATTTATAAATGGGCTATGGTATAAGTATTATACAGATGAGATTATTATGGTAGGTATACATGAGATGCTATCTGTACGACTTTTCAAGTGATTAGAATGGTTATTAAATATACATTATGATTGTATACGTGTGCATGTTCCATTGTATAGTATACATACTTGCATACATACGCATTTTTATTTTCATATAAAGAAAAAGATAGATGTTATATATTTGATTTATGGATCTAAATATGATTGTCCATCTGTCTGGTTAAATGCGTAGCCCTAGACATGGAACAGACATGAAATATGCATACTATACAAACATGATTGCCCCTCTACCCAGTCAAGTGCATAGCCTTGGGAACGAACTATCCTTCTGTTTGGTTAAATGTATAGTCTTGAATATGGACCAGAGATGATATGTGCATGATATATACATATACATGTACATGGCATTCGAATGTAGATATGGTACGTGTATTATATACAGATTCTTATAAACTAATGTTTACAATGAGTGAACATACTTTATTTCATAAGATCAATTATGATGATATACATGCTGTTTTTGTTGCGTGCTAATTGTTTAAATTATGTTAATTATTTTATATGATAATTTCGTGTATGTTTTGATCTACTCACTAAATCTTTTCAAAGACTTACCCCCCTAGTTTTGTAGGTATCATAATTGTTGTATAGAAAACAGACAAATAGAACAGAAGATTGGGGTACAGTCACTAGGGTTAGGTTCAGTCATACATGGCCAGTTTGTAAATAAGTAATGTAGCATATTTTTTATTTCATAGAATCTATAATTATATAAACATTCTGATATATGTTTATGAGTTGTGTACGAATGTTTATGGCATCAAGTCCCATTTCTTAGTTTGGATGATTTAAGGTGTATTATATTATTAGTTATGTGTTTCTATCTCATATGCATTTATATAATCCATATAAAATAGATAATGAAAGTCATCCATTTTAGTAAGAGGCTTAGAAGATAAGCCCAACCTTATCTTCTACTGATTATAGTCCGAAGATTTTGGGCTGTCATAATTCATCACAATTAAACAAAATTGTTTGGGTAAATAGTAAAACCCTAATTGATATAATAACCACACTTATTGTTCAAATACCCAAATTATTGATTTCATGATTTTGGCAATTTAGATACACATCTTCTACATCTTAAATAATGCAATTAAGGTCAAAATTCAATAATTAAAATTAAATTATTAAATAAATAGTAAACTTTAATTTTATAAATTTATCAAATTATGCAATTGAGATAATAGAGTACTAGAAAACTTAGCAAAAGGTTAATTTTAACGCTAAGCTTGAATGATTGCAATTTGAGAAAAATCTCAGTTCAATGAACAATGAATCCTAACATTCTTAATGCTTTTCAGACTCAAATCTCTACCAAATTGACAAAATATAGTATATATAATATAAAGAGAGTGATGTAGGTTTGATATAGTGTAAGAAATAGCGAATTAATTGGTGAAAAATAGCTCAAATCAAAGAGGAATAGCGAAGGAGCAAAATGGCAGAGAAAAGGGAGTAGAAAACCAGAGAAGAAGAAAAAGAAGCTGCCTAATCACCCCTTGACCCTATTTAAAATACTTTACGAAAAGATCAAAGAACCTTTAGAAATGGAGAAAAAGATAAAAGAAAATTAGAGCAAAATAGGTTTTTCAAGCCAAAAATCCCCAAATCAGCTCAAAGGACCTAAATCGATGCCATGATCCATTCATCAATCATGGTGATTATCCTCAGCTTGTGCTAGTTGGCGGTGAAGATTAAGGCCAGTTTGATACCCTGGTTCTTTATGTATTCTAGTTTTCTGACTCTTCTATTCTAGCATTGATTTTTCTCTCAACCAAAATACAATTTTATTTTTGTTTCTTTCTACTCGACCATCATCGAGTCTATTTTAAGTAAAAAAAAAAGAAAGTTATTCATCAATTGGACTTTTTGATTGACAGAAATTTAACTTCAAAGTTCAAGTGTAGTCAATACCTTTACAAAAGTTTTTTTCATTAAAATCTTCTCAAATCACTCTAATAACATTCATATAGTGTCAATTACATAATATTAAGTACTCAAACATATATTTTATAAAAAATAACAAAATTATTCTTAAAAGATAAAATGATCAAAATACCTCTTCGATAAAAAATATGAGATTTACAATATAAACTTGGTGAAGGTCATCATAGGCTACTGATCATGAATTATTTAAAGTAAATTAGTTTAAGGTATATTAATAGTTCGCTAGATAGGGTATAATCCTCAAACTGTTATTCAAGGTCAAAATAGAATAATGATTTTTATAAAGAAACAAATTAACAATAAAATAGAAATCTTACTTCTTAACCTATCTTTTTGTATTAAAAATGCAATTACTAGACCATAAAGAAGAAAGTGGTACATGACTATTTAAGGGTAATAAAATTGTGACAAGTATATTAAAGGGATAAGATAATCTTTAACATCCTATCGTAATAAGTTAATATTGGTATGCATTGAGGGTTAAGGTAAAATAAGTTAATATTCGATGTAATATGCCATTATAAGTCATCTTCAAATAATGAAATAACAAAATATAAATTACAAAAGTAGAAATATTAAGAAAATATGAGTAAATAGAATATATATATATAAGTAATTTTTTTCACCAACTTCATCATTCTCACACTTTTATTTTATCTCCTTTTTTATAAAATAAATCTTTTTCTCTATTTTTTAGGGAGAAAATGTTTTGAAAGCCTAAAAGTTCTATTATATTTACTACTTAGGCATTAAAATGGACTCATCCAAAAATTCTAACATCTTCCTCTAACTTTAAACTTTGATCTTAAAAAAAGAAAAAAAAATAATTTAGGATTTAGTGAACAATAATATCGAAAGTCATGAATAATATTTTTTTAGAGTTTGTAAACAGTATTTTCTAATTAAATAAATAATATTTTTTCTCTCTCAGAAGCAATAATTTCTATATTCATAACTAATATTTTTCAATCATCTAAATAATATTTTCTAACTCATTTACAGTAATTATTGAATTTTAAAAACAATGTTCTAAGTTTTAAGTTGAGAACACTCCCCTCTGTTTGCTTTAATTTCTATGTATTTCTAATATGATATTTGAATATCTTATATATTAAATTTGAAATTGTGTAAAAAAACATTTTTTTTTAATTCTACCTTGTTTGACAGTTTCTAACAAAGTGAAAAACACCCATTGTCGATGTAGGATATATTTTTTGGATCAACATAATGTCTAAAAACAAATTTAGTACAGATTTTCCTCCAATTTGAGGGCCATGCATGGATTGCACTACGTTCAGATTTTTTTTTCTGTAATAATAAAATGATTTAATTATATTAAAATTATAAAATTGTCATGAATAGATTTTACATTCTGAATTTTTAATAATAAATATTATAATTATATTAAATTATAAAATTTAATTTGCATTATCGTTATATTAGTAATTTTTTTTATTAATTATTTAAAAATTTAGAGACCGCCATTTTTTTCCACATCTGTTTATTTTTATCTGGTTATAAAATAGTTTGACTAATAAAATTTGAGTATGAAAAATTTGAGATTTCAACTCTGCTCATACTAAATTAAATAAGAATTTAAATAATTTTTCAATAATTAAATATATTTTTAAAAAATATAATTTTTAAAAATTATCAAATAAAAAAATTTATGTAATTTTCACAAAATATTAAATATTTAAAAATAAAGCCTATTATCTGACTATCACTTACCATTTTTTCAAGACAATTTATAGAGTATAATTTTGGGTAAAATGAAGTTTAATTCCAGATTTAACGGCTCTGATTCTTTCTTGCCCATCAAACAAATATAGATAGATTCACCAATCACCATTCGCCACGGACGACACCCACCTGACCATTTTCCAGCCTTAGGCGTTAGGCCATGGACGCTCCTTACATTTTGGGCCAATCAACAAGTCATGCGAAAAATAGTTTTTAAAATCTTTTTCCTAGAAATCATATCTGCCCATCTTAGTCTCTGGCTAAGGAAACGACACTGCGTCCTGCGCTTGGTTAAAGGAAAACAAACGGCATGTTATGTGGTTCCGATTCAACAACTTGAGAAAGGCCGCCAACCAAATCACGTTTGGTGCGCGGTGCTTGATGCACTTCCGATTTCAGAGACAGAAAAAGAAAAAGAGAAATGACTCTGATACGAACGCTGTCTTCAAGCGTTCCCTTAGTTGTTAAATTTGCAAACAGGTCTCTCACATCCTTGAAAATCCGGGGAGAGTCCCTCGATCCCGCTATCTATCCGTCTCTCACTCATGGCATCCACGTCTTTCATTGCCCAGTAAGTCCTCCATTTGTTTCTGATCTCCTGCACCCAGTTTCACATCTCCACTGGTTTTGTTTGATTGCTCAGAAACTGCAGGAAAAGAAAACAAAATTTGCTGTTTCGCCATTGCCGTTATTTTATTTCTTGTAACTAAACTTTCTTATCGTCAAACCGAGCAATAAAGGACCCCATGAATCTTTCTTTATGTTTTTATTTTTATTATTCTTTATATTGATTAATTGATTCATATTAGGACTGGTGGGGTACTTTGGTTAGCTTTGGGAGTTGACAATTTGGATTCTTTCTCTGAATTTAGGATGGAGTTGGGATTGTAGCAAAGCTATCAGAATGTATTGCCTCAAGAGGTGGAAACATACTTGTAGCCGATGTCTTCGTGCCCGAAAAGAAGAATGTCTTCTACTCTAGGAGGTGCTGTACTGCGTTGTTTCTTTATTTTACTTAAAAATGTGTTTCAGCAAAATAGACTATTGAATTGTTAGATTTTGAATTCCGTTTTGAGTGGACTTTAATGTTGTATGTATATGTTGATTTGTCTGCTCAATGGTAATGGGTGGATATTATTCTTGTGTGGATTAGTTTTGCTCTTAGTGAGTCAAACAAATTATTGTTGCTTAAATAAAGTTACATGTTGAGTTTTATCATTGAGATTTCTATTTTCTGCAGGAGTTGAAGCGAAAGGACTTCAGTAGTTTAGTCTTCCAAGTAGTTGTTGTTTGTTGGTGCCATTTGTATATAAAATTACAGGGTCTGTTCAGTGGAATTTGGTGTCATTAAATGTCTAAGTATCTCCCAGTGCACAATTCTTATTAGGAGTTGCTTTTGGGCAGTGCAATATGTATGTATGTGAGTTCATCTGTGCCTGAACTTAATTTCACTCAGATTCCTATGAGTGAATCCACAAGTTTGCTCCAATTGATTATCATTTTCAGTGCAATTTTCAAAAAGGTGATAACGGGTTGGACTGTTAAGCAGTAGTCTGTCAGGCACTGCATGTAGTTTTTAGCTATAAGTTCATGCAATGTTATCTGATCCATATGCAAGCAGGCATATACCATAAAATGATACTAAATCTAAATGTAAATGGCAGTGAGTTTATTTTTGATCCCATTAAATGGCCACGAGAGCAAATGGATGAAGACTTTTTCAAGCTGTCAAAAATGTTCAATGCTATGAGATCAGTTGTCCGCGTGCCAGATAGAGACCCAAAATATAAGATTGCAGTTCTAGCTTCAAAGCAGGTATGTTTTGTTATTTTGCTGATAACTTTACTGCATAGTTGGACAGTGAAGCTAACCATTCATGTTATTGCAGGAACATTGCCTCGTTGATTTGTTATATGGATGGCAGGAAGGTAGACTTCCAGTTGAAATAAATTGTGTGATAAGGTGAAATTGTTGAAATACAATGTTTCAAGATGAGTTTCATTTTTTGTTTTGAGAATGCTGATTACAGTCAGTATTTATTACAGCAATCATGATAGAGGTCTGAACACCCATGTGATTCGCATTCTTGAAAGGCATGGTATTCCTTATCATTATTTGCAAACAACCGGAGAGAACAAAAGAGAAGAAGAGATTTTGAAATTGGTTCAGAATACTGACTTTTTAGTGCTAGCTAGGTACATGCAGGTAAATCAGCATAAATTTCTCAATTGCCTGCCATTTTTCTGCTTGTTTTATACTGAGAAATAAGAACTATCAGTGGACGGTCTTAAATTCAAGTTTAACATACTATAAGAGGAATAAACTTATACTTGTCCTCCACACCAACCTTGGAGGGAAAATTCGTAATTTGTCTTTATGCATGGGGTGAAGTGGGGCTTGGTTGTGTGGAAAGTATATAAAAAAAAATTACCCTTGTCCTCCATACTGTGCAATTCAATTGATATACCTTATTAGTTGCCGTGGCTGGTTGCCTACACAGCTCCCTCCACCTCTCTCATTAATGTGTGTGTGTAGCTATTTCCACTGTGTCTACCATGTATGTATTTTACGGAGATATGTTGACATAACTCAATCAACTATTGCATTGTCAATATTTTATGCAGGTATTGTCAGGTAAATTTTTAGAGAGTTATGGGAAGGATATAATTAACATTCACCATGGTCTTTTGCCATCATTTAAAGGGGGAAATCCATCTAAACAGGTTGTTTGTTTTACATTCTGTAATGGTTGTCTATCTTGTCACTGCTCTAATCATTTCAATTTTTCCTCTCCTGAATTTCCATACATGTTTAATTGCTAGATTATGTTGCCAGGCTTTTGATGTGGGTGTTAAATTGATTGGCGCAACTAGTCATTTTGTAACCAAAGAGCTTGATGAGGGACCTATTATTGAACAGATGGTATTTTTTTTTTTTCTGTTGTTTTGTATATGCTTTAATTTGGTATATTGTTGGTTTGTTAAACTTGGTATTGGTGCTCATAGTTTATGTTGATTGCACTATTGTTGTTAATTATTTTGATTATAGTCTTCGATGAATAAACTGTGAACTAGACCTAGGGTAAGCTTGTCAGGTTCTGAACAGAGACAGGAAGAAGCCATTGGTCATCTTTAGAAGACCACTTGGCTAGAAAAGGTCATTCTCCAGTGCTGATCCTCCAATCTTAAATCGCAATTTGTAAATTTTGTAGAGTCCTAACCTTCAGCATTAATCTTAGTGCTTGGACCTTGTTCATCCGAGAGTTTAATATTGCAGACAAGGACCTCCCGTCTGACTTGGCTTTCATTTCCTGTTTCTATCTTTCCTTCAACTTTCATTTTTCAGTACTCTACAATGTTCAATGGTTCATATATGCCAGTCTTTACTCCATACATAGTATCACTTGCTTGCATAACAAGAAATCCATTCTGGAGTTGCTAGATGCTCTCATTTTTAGTATCAAAGACTAGCATGTGCTATTCTAACTAGCAGAGTTTAATAGGCATGTTGATCTAGTCAATGGGAAGCTACTTGTCTGAGGAAGGTGGAAAATGAATATTAGTATGCCATTTATCACTGTGATGATCCTATTGAAGGAGCCTATCAGAATGTAAAGCTAATTTCTCATGACTAAAATGACGTAGTATTGGAGTATGTTTTGATGCTGTAATTTTTTTCAATAAAATTTCTATATGTACCATTACTCCTAAGATTAACTCATCCCAAACCTTAACAAGGTTTCTCGGCAACTCTATTCTGTTGTTGGTCTTGCAGTTTCTGAAGATGTTTAATTGTCTTGGTGAAGAGAAAGGATATTTATCATACATCTTTTTCATACATGTCTGTTGTAATTTTTCATCAGTGGACATACTTATTTTTAATTTAATATTTTATCTGTTGCACTATTTTGTTTTATTGTCTAAAAATATTTGGGTCTTTATCAATTTTTCTGCACATTATTTAATGTTTATTTTGATTTAGGACATCAATAAGTGTATAACTATTTTGCAGGTTGAGCGAGTTTCCCACAGAGATAATTTGCGAAGCTTTGTGCAGAAATCAGAAGATCTCGAGAAACGATGTCTTGCAATGGCTATAAAATCATACTGTGAGCTGCGAGTGTTGCCTTATGAGATAAACAAGACTGTTGTATTTTAAGGGTAAGGGAAATAGAAAAATGATAAAGAAGATGGAAGCGGTTGCCTTTTGTATGCCTTCAATTATTGTTGTAAACGTTTGATGAAAATATCATCACCATTTGCAGATTTTTAACTGCTTATACAAATACGTGAAATTGAGTAGGTAAACTTGGTCTTCGCTTTAATGGAAACTTGCTGAGATGACCATGTGTCATTGCAGTTTTGAATTGTGATCCTGAAATTGTCCGTGCAATTCTTTTTCTCTGTTCTTGCTGAGTACCTTCGATGCTTTAGACCTTGTTTCTATTCCTTCTCGGTGTATTGTCGAAATTTTCTGTAATAGAGTTGGGTGGTGGCTATGCTCCATCTGTGCACAGCTTTATCTAGTCTGTTGGTTCGATTGTCAATGTAGGTTGGCATTTGGTAAGTTGGAAGCAGTGAACAAGCATATAGACATTGCATTTCCAGCCAATGCCTTGTGAGAAAAAGGTTAATGCTAGTTTAAATGTACAATGACGTCTTGTTTGCTTTCTTTCTCAATTAAAAATTAAGATATAATTACCACCATCGGGTGTAACTTGGTGGTTTAACAACATTCTTTCTTAAGTTGGCCACTAGGGTTTGAACAAAAATGGGGTAATTTTAATAAAAAAAAAGTTACAATATAATGCAATTTCCGTTATTGAATTATTACTATAGTTAAGATTTTGGCTGATCTCAATTTTTAAAAACTTCTTTAAAGAAAAAAGGGAAAAAGGAAAAAGGTATTAAACGAAAAACAAAAGATAAGATTTTTGAAAAGTTCCATGATTTAAATATACGTCAAAATAAGTTAGGATTTAGGATTTTATCATTTCTAACTTAATGATTTGACGAAGATGAACTTCAAAATCATTAAATTTCTTCGATTAGCACCATCCATGGCAAAGAGAAAGTATGGCCGAACCAAGTTGAGGGAGAAAGTTTTTTGTTTCCTTTTTCTCATCCTTATCCATCAAAATAAAAAAATAATTTTATATATTGGTGTACTAAGTAATCAAGAGGATTTTATGTTGACGTGGGAGCTTTCCAATTGACTTCGAATACCGAACTACAATGTGAGTAGAGTGATCCCTTATCTCCGTAGGATCTGCAAAACAAAGAGAATTCTAGGGTGACGCTAGGTTTCTTGATTTAGAAATTTTGACACTCAAGTTAGTAAGAGCAAGAAGGTAAAATAAGGAATGTAAGGAAATAGAGAAAAAGCATGGAGCTCTAGGCTTTTTTGATCAGAGGTAGATGAATGGTTGTAGAAAGTGTGTGTACGCTGGTAGTTAGGGTTCTCAATCTGAATCATTCTTCTATTGAAGAAAGTTTTTCTTTATATTGAGAGTTGAAGTGTCACAAGGACATTGCTAACTGGCTGTGCGTCAGAGAATAGGAGTGCTTAATGGCTTACAGATGGGTGGTGTGATAGCCCTATTAAGTTTGGCTACGCTCTAATCATGGCTTAATATGTCCATAAGTACTTCTTGCTTGTACGAATTATAAGCCTCACATATGACAGGACCTATTGACCTCAAAGTAAGGAAAGTCATTTAGACAAAGACATGTATCATTTCTGGAATATACATATATAGAACCTAACATGTTAATATAATAGGTTTATATTGTTTAATCATAGACTGACTATACATGAGTAAACCCAAATCCTAGTGACTGCTCTATTTGTTTGTCATTTAAGCATCTACCAAGGTACCTACAAGACAGTGATATAGTGGGGGTAAATTTTTGAGAAAATTTCGTGTGTAGATAAAACATAATGAAGTTATTATAAAAAATTGACAGAATCAAACAATTAGTTATGCATACATGGAAGTCATATATATTTATATATATCATCGTATAAATATATACAAATACCATAAACATATAAATCTATACATATACCATAAACATATAAATCATGTACATAATTATAATGGTCCCGAGGGACAAGACTATATACACTTATTGTAAACATTATTTTATATGTATCTATATATTATGCACATATATATTTATTTATATGTCATGTCTTTGATCTATATCTAGGATTACGCACTTGATCAGACAAATAAACAAATTTATATGGTATGCATATATCATGTCTAGTTCATGTCCAAGGCTACACACTTGATCAGACAGAAGGATAATCCATATCGAGGGTTATGCATTTGATCCGATAGAGGGATGATACTGAATCTATGGATTAATACTGCAATATCTTTCTTTTTAAATGTATTTAATGCAATAGCACACGTATATGCATGCAATCATAACATATATAAAGTAATCATTCCATAAAACATTCCAACCATATAAGATTCCTTATACATACAAGCTCATAACATTGATATAATACTTATCTCATAAGGCATTTCTATATCATACATAATAACATACATATTAAACTATCTCATAATACTGTTCTAATCATATCGTGATAACATGCATACCAAAACTAACTCTTAACTATTTTTTAACTTCTAACCCTTTTTATTTATTTCGTGCTAATATATATCCTTAAACTAATTCATAAAGCTTTACTAAGCTTATCATACTAACATATATACTAACTTTATCTTGTAAAGTTGGTCTAATCATAATATTATAAATACATACATACATATATACATACATTAATGTATGTATGTATGTATGTATGTATATATCATACATAAATATTCTACATTATAAAGCATCGTTAGTGTTCTCAATAATACGATTGTATTCCATTCATACACATATGAATATAAACTTAGCATAAAAAGCATAAAGAATATACAATTGCTTTCACTCACCCGTAAACATGTTATAACATTCTCATTCATGTATGCGTATATATTATTAGTCCTAGACCAATCTTTGTCGTTTGATTAGTAGACCAAAGGTATAATCATGTATACCATAAAGAATATATGGTATACACACACACACACACACACAAGGTATCATAAAGAATATATGTATATGTATATATCGATAACTAAACTAAAGTATCAATACTTTTTATCGAATAATCATACTCTAAACATAGGAAAACAAATATCTAACTCAAGAAAAGATCATTTTGTCCATTTTCATACTTTTTTATCCATTCTTTTTTCTTATTTCAAGGCTAAATATGCCATTCTTAATCTTTTTATTTGTAAATGAAATCAAAAGAGGCTGAGCATTTATTTTGCTTTGTTCTTCACTGGTATCCATCAGGCTCCTAAAGGGTTTTATGCATAACACACTCCCAATTCCTTCTTCTTTAATTTTTTTAATATTTTATCGATTAAATTCTCGTTTCTTACTATAAAATACTAATACCCAACTCCCTTTATATACTATAAATTTTATTTCGTTAATCGATGGAGAAATCGACTTGGAGAACATTAAAGAGAGGTATGATTACTATTTACATCAAAGGATTTTCAACAATCGACAATGATTTAAGCTTTTAGGGGTCAAAATTAACCCATTGACATTGACCATACGAGTAAGGAACTTGAAACAAGCAAGCGTTTAAGGGAGTGTATACTCTCCTTAAAATATGAGTGGATTCAACTACGTTTTCTTTAAATTATTTTTGTTAAAAGTTATGTTTATATACATATGTATGTTTTAAAACATGACTAGATATGATTATTTTTTTATGTTTCAAAAACTATATACACCACACACACATACGAATTTAAGATTTCTAAGTATGTTGAGAATTTTAAAAATATTTTACCTATGAATATGAATAAGTGGATTTTATTTACAATTTCAAAAGCTATATTTAAATAAATATATACGTATATATGATTGAGAATGTTATAACATATTTACAAGTGAGTGAAAGCAATTGCATGTTCTTTATACTTTTTATGCTGTGTTTATATTTATATGCATATGAATGGGATACTGTGAAACCCGTCTCTTAGTATTATGGGCATATTAGTAAATCTCTCAAGCATATTCGTGCATATCTTTGTGGTTAGATTGTGCATGAGAGGGTATAAAACTTAAAGAAGTGTCTGGGATAAGATTTTGGTGTTGTATTTGAGCTTATGGGAAAGATCTGGATTTTTGACCCCAAAATCATATCCAATTAAGACAAAGTTCCTATCTTTTTCGTAGATCTCAGAGAGAGCTTCGTATTGATATATTATGGGTTCCGAACGGATATCCTAGCGAAAAGTTATGGCCAGTTGAAGTTATAGTCCTCGAAAGAAGGACCAGAATCAAACGTATCGATACGTTTGGGGAAACGTATCGACACGTTGAGGTAGTGGCCAAGAGTATCGAAACCTTTGAGGAAGGTATCAATACGTTTACTATTAGGGCCAAAGGTATCAATACCTTTGGTGAAAGGTATGACACCTTGAAGGCCTAATGAACAGTGAACAGTGCCCAACGTATCGAAACGTTGGCAAGGGATATCGACACATTGGTGACGAAGATGAATCCATTTACGACGAAAGGTGTCGATACGTTGAGGGAGGTATCGACACCCTGTAGGCTGGTGAATAGTGTTTTGGCCAAACGTATTGATACGTTGTGAGAAAAATGCCAAGGTATCGACACGTTTTTGAAACGTATCGATACCTTTGGGGATTATACAGCCTATATACGTCGGGCAGGGGGGATCATCTTCCCCATTTTTCAATTTTTGCCTTCTCTCTCCATTTTCGACAAAACCACTCTCTCTCAAGTCTCAGAAACTGATCTCCTCCATTTCACTACGAAACTTCGCCATTCCAGTTCCTATGAACTGAGAATCAACACCAGAACCCAGAAATAGCCTCTGATCAAAGATTTATGTGATGGTTCGCATGGAATCACGAAGAAGAGGTGACAATAAATAGTAGCAGAAAGAGGGATTCAAGCAAATCGGGGCTCTAAGCTCGCCTACGGGGTTAAGTAAGCTTGTTCCTCCATTTATCTCTCTCGATTAAGCTATCATTTTGCGTAGATCTAAGAAATGATAATCGGGTCACTGTTTACAAAAACCTAGATTTTTGAGGGTTTTCTAATTTGTCACTTGCATTGAGAAATTAGAGATTTTGGGTAGCTTATGGTATTGAAATTGATGAGAAATGTACGTAGAGTGAGGTTCGTTTAAGAACAGTATGTTAGAGAGAGAGAGAGTGTGAGGTGTGAGGGTAGCATGAGCATACATTGCATCATGCACGCACTTTGTGACTTGTGTTTGTATGTGTATCCAGGAGCGGTAGTCGAGACGAGAGGATCTCTGCCGCGAGGAGGATACCGTGAGGGTGGTTTCCCACCCCAGGACTGTGAGTGGACATTGCCTCATTTATTATTATTTATAAATGATTTTAATGCTAAAGACGATAGCATGTGAATGTATGTATATTAATACATAACTGAAATGAGGAGGCGTTGGATGAATGTTGTGTGGTGGCCGGGATGGCCCCTTGTTTGTGATAGAGAT
>JAVXUL010136442.1:0-14994 GCA_035590515.1 Trichilia minutiflora
GTTGGCTAAGTATGCATATTGATGTTCAAATGGTTTTAACATGAATTTATGCATAGATTGATGTGTTTGGTTGCTTTAGGAATGTTTTTGGGTATGTTATGAATGTAGTAGTATGTTGGTTTTGAGTAAAATTGGTTTGGAAGTGTGCAAAATCAAAACAGAAAAATTTGGGTGCAAAACAGGGAGGCCCTGTTTTATGAATATTTTAAATATAATTTTTGAATATTAATTTATAAATTTTTTAATTGAAAATATTATTCATAAAATAAAATATTAAAATTATAAATTAAATTTAAAATATTTTTTAAAAAAATTAATTATTTTAATTTAAAATTTTATATGATAAAAATTAAATATTTATATAATAAAAATAAATAATATATTTTTATTTTTAGTGAGAGAAAATTGAAAATTATAGAGGGGTCTTTGGATTTTTGAAAAACTCTAGGGGCAACTGTCATTATCCTTTTTGAAATTACGCGTGAAAATAAGGTTATTTATGTCAATTTATCAATTCTCATACTGGGTCATTTCCCCTTCCTCTATCTACCGCTGACGGTCGCTGCAAAACCAAGGCAAAGGCTTTCACCATATAATTATCATTTTGCCCTTTTTCTTTTCGCAAATTTCGCATTTCTAGGGTTTCTCACAAATTTTCGGACTGAGATTTTTCATGGAAGCTTTCGCTTCTTCGTCAACAACGCATCGTAGACCAGCAATTCGGTACTTAGGCTGTAATTTCAGTCGTTGTTATCGTTGTTTTTGTTGTTGCTACGGTTGTCCTTGAAGGAAATCATCCAATTTGACTTTTTTTCATTGGGAATTATCGGATTTTTGGATAATTGTTTTGATTTTAGGGTTTGATGGATTTGTCGTCGGACACGCAATCTAGCTTCTCTCTGAGTTTGCATTCGAATACATCATCACCTCCACCGCAGACACAGCCGTTAAAAACGACGATTACCGACGATTCGATTTCTTTGCAAATAGATTCCAGTTATCGTCATTCATCGAATCCGATTCCTTCCAGACCGCTGCAACTACTGGACGAAAGAGCGGAGAAATTCAACTCCGGAATGAACGCTGAGGACGTCGACAAAGAAGATGAGCAAGAAGAAGAAAAATTCAGCATCTTAGGCCACCCGATGTGCCTTAAACGACAAAGGGATTCTCAAAATCTACCGTTTACAAAACGTCTTGCAATGGAACCAGGGTTCGAATCACGTAGAGCAGCGGTTCAAGCCTGGGGGGACCAGCCGCTGCCATTGGCGGATCCCGAGATTTTTGAAATCATGGAGAGGGAAAAACAGCGCCAATTCAAGGGAATTGAGTTAATAGCTTCGGAAAATTTTGTTTGTCATGCTGTAATGGAAGCACTGGGAAGCCATTTAACAAACAAATACTCGGAGGGATTGCCTGGAGCTCGATATTACACAGGCAATCAATACATTGATCGGATAGAAAATCTGTGTATCGAACGAGCCCTAAAAGCGTTTAATCTTGACAGTGATCAATGGGGTGTCAACGTTCAGCCATATTCATGTACCTCTGCAAATTTCGCAGTTTATACTGGTTTATTACTACCTGGGGATAGAATTATGGGGCTAGATTCTCCATCAGGAGGACATATGAGTCATGGTTACTATACGCCAGGAGGGAAGAAGGTTTCAGCTGCTTCGATATTTTTTGAGAGTTTTCCGTATAAAGTGAATCCACAAACTGGATATATAGATTATGAGAAGCTGGAGGAGAAGGCCATGGATTATAGACCCAAGATTTTGATTTGTGGTGGGAGCTCATATCCAAGAGAATGGGATTATGGGAGGTTTAGGTTAATTGCAGAGAGGTGTGGTGCTGTTTTGATGTGTGATATGGCTCATATAAGCGGGCTCATTGCAGCTAAGGTTTGGACGATTTCTAGTTATATTCTTATCTCATACGTTAAAAACTTTAGAATTGTATGGTAATTTATTATATGCATATATGTACTTTCATGCTTCTATATTCAGATCAGTGAGTGGAATGAGTTTGTTTAAACATTTCCTTTTATCTTCAAAGCTTCTGCCATCATTTAATTGGCACCATGGTTGGGTTCCAATTTATAAGGTTGATTTGTATAGGTTGGGTTTTGTTTTTTGGCATATAAATAATTTTAGGTTTGACGAGTATGTAAATTACCTGGCATCGTATTAGAATGGTTGTCTTGGATAAGCTCTTTATTGTTAAAATTGCTTTTCAGAATTTGAAAGACAAAATATGTTGGGACATACTGAGTTAAGCATTGCATGCATTGACTTGTCCAATTACTCTTTAGAGGATAGAAATCATAAAATGCAACCCTCATCTGTCACATAGAGGAGAATTTTGTTCTGAGAATGGCATTGCATATCGCAAAATTTATTAATTATCAGATCCTTAGCCGGTATCATTATTTTCTATAGAAAGATACTAAGATAAAATAAAAGTCAGGGTGATATTTAGTAATTCTTTTTCTTACTATCATGTACTGTTCTCTTTTACAGGAATTAGCTAGTCCATTTGATGATTGTGATATTGTTACCTCGACAACTCACAAAAGTTTGCGGGGTCCCAGGGGAGGTATAATTTTCTTTAGGAGAGGCAGAAAACAAACGAAGCAAGGCGTGCCCCATGGTCATGGTGATACTAGTAGCTATTATGATTTTGAGGAGAAGATAAACTTTGCTGTCCATCCATCATTACAGGGGGGTCCTCACAATAATCACATTGCTGCTCTTGCAATAGCATTGAAGCAAGTGGCAACTCCAGAGTTCAAAGCATACATGCAACAGGTGAAGAAAAATGCTCAGGCTTTAGCAGCGGCCCTTTTAAGAAAAAAATGCATATTGGTTACTGGGGGCACTGACAATCATTTATTGCTGTGGGATTTGACTACACTAGGCTTAAGAGGTATACTTGCCCTTACTTCTGTATACACTTTAAAATAGATTGCTAATTATTATCTAATTGCCAAAGAAGGATGCTCAAATCTCGTGTTTTGTTAGATTCTTCTATTATGGTACTTCTTATACTTGTTTTGTATTTAGGGGACTCTGCAAATTATCTCATTAATGACGAATACCTGACTTTGAGTGCTTGTGATGATTATTTTCTTTTAACTGCTTCGTTTGGGAAAAAAGGGGCATTGGTCTAATGCAGCTATCAAGTTTTGCATTTTTCTGAAGATTTGATCAAAATGTAAATCATTAGAACTAAGAATTTAATATGGATGAAAGCTACCAGTTCTATTATGTAATTTGTGTTATTAATTTGATCAATTTGTTTTCCCGTTTTCTTTGCTATTATTGAAAGTTGTTTAGGGGCCTATGTAATGAGGATTTATTGGCCAGTTATCCTGGCAGGAGAGATAGTTGGACCTCCCAGAATGGATTCTCAGTTGACTGCAGCTTTGTTCAACCATAGTTAACTGATATCTGTCTGTCTCTGTTCTGTTAAGGATCTATATATTAAACTATTGCATTGTGGTAATCAGCAGATTTGTGAGTCGAGATATCTTTGGTATCAGTTGAGTATTTGTTAATCTTCAAGGCAGGAAAGATTATTCCGCTGTAGATGAATTTTTGGAAATTGAGGACATTTAGGATTAGATGTCCCCAAGGAACCCATGCCCACAATACCCTTTAAAGAAAAATAAGGAAAGAAAGCATTAGTTGAGATTGCTTTCTTTTGAGTGCTGTTGTGAATGATTGTCCTATTTGACTCCTGATTTTGCTTTCTGTCGTTGCTAAGTTGTAGGGGCATTATTTTAGTCTTTTGCGTTAGTGGTAAAACTCAGACTAGTTGCTTGGAAGCTTCTGAAGTATTAGTAGTGAAAGTGTTTAATCAAGATGATACAAAGAACATCTTGAGATAAGCATCTCTTTTAAAATTGTGTGCTATGGTTTTTGCCGGTGTACCTATGAAGTTTTGACCCATAACATCATTTAAATAATTATGTCACTCAATCTGTGTATATTTCCTTTGTTCTTGTAAGGAAGTCCTCATTTTTTTTTTTCAGGCAAGAACTTTGAGCAAGTCTGCGAGATGTGCCACATTACTGTTAACAAAAGTGCTATATTTGGTTCTATTTCCCGTGGAGGAGTTAGAATTGGTAAGTAAAAGTCATGTCATGCATTTGCAGTTATATCTATAAATTTCCTATAACTAAAATTTTCTGTCATTTTCTTAAAAGATCAGTTTACATTTTTGTCTCACCTTTCCTTTTAGTTTGCATGATAATTATTGAGTGTTTATTGCCCATGATTGGTGAATGTGCTAGTTATTTCTCATGAATCCCTCGACACCCCTAAAAAGGAAAGTCATCTACATAGAATATTATAGCATTGTATTTCAAATTTCCTGCATTTATTCTTGCAAATTCCAACGATCTCTTTTTTAGGCATGCAATGTAGAATATTTTTGCTATTTTGTACTTGAATTTCACTGGTTATATAGTTTATTATCTATATCCTGAATTTAATTCATTGTTTACTGTGATGATTCTGGTATCTTTATATCATTATGTTTAAATATTGGCTAAAAATTTCTCATACTTAATTCCCTCTGCTAATTCTTTTTTGATCTGTTCCAGGCACACCTGCTATGACGACGAGAGGATGTGTAGAGACTGATTTTGAGACAATTGCAGACTTCCTTCTTCGGGCTGCACATATAACAAGTGCTCTTCAGAGAGAACATATGAAACTGCAGAAAAATTTCCTCGAAGGACTTCAGAACAAGGACATTGTTGATCTCCGAAATCGAGTTGAGGCATTTGCTTCCCAGTTTGCAGCGCCTGGATTTGAAGTTATTTGAGACGCATGAATAGCACAGCCTTGCCATTTGACATCATTTTTGTTGCATATGTGGCTTACGAAGGCATACATGTGCATGGTGACATTTTTTTTTCTTCTTACCATCCTCCCTCGGTGTCTTTGTTTTCCAATTCAGCTGTAAATCATAGAAATCTGTTGTTATTTTGCATATCGTTGCCCAAATTATACAGCCGTTTCTTCCTAAATCACTTGCCAGGCTGTTTCTGTTTCCTTTTATCTTGGTTGAAAGTTATATATACAAGCAAGTGATCCCTTGCCCATTATATTTATGATGGTACTGCCAATCAAGAAATACATATAAAACTTGTGAATCCAGTTTTTGTACGTAGATGGCTAATGGGTGTTTGTCGCCCGTTATTTCCATAGAAATTGTTATGTTTTGTGACCTATTCGGGTGCAAGTTGCAGCTATTGTTCTGGGTTATGAACCATAAGCTGCTCGTACCTCTCTGCTGGTTCAACAATGTTGCCTTTTTATGCCTATTTATAGTTGATTTTAACTCGTACTAATATTTAAGAAGAAATCTGGGTGCATTATGTCGCGAATCTTATCTTAGGTTTACCAGGTGATGCCTTACTACCATGCTGTACGAGTTCTGTTTGAAGGAATGACTTATGGTAATAATATGATCATGACTTTGGATTGAAAAGTTCGTGTTCCTACACAGTGGCATTACCCATCGTTCTGTTGGCAACATAATTTTTGCTGGCAAGCAAATCATCATTTTCCATTTTTAAATCTTTAATTTAGATATTTGTTTGTTGGTCGTTGATGTTTTGGTCTGCTCTTCCATCCCCTCATTATTTTAATATTAACTTAGTTTAATCAGTAATATAAACATGGCACCCTTGAAGGGAGGCAACCCATGAATTTCCTGCAAGCGACAAAAAGCATGCATGAGGGATATTATAGGTTAACAAGTGAAGAAAGTGACCCTCACATCCTCAATCCTCGCACAATTTTTCTTATAATTTTATATTTAAATAAGTACATTATTTGAACATTCATCAATTTAATATCTGACTTTTATCTAAATTTTTCTTTTTATATTTTTTGTGAATCCTTGCTTGCCCTTCTTTGAAAGGGGTTCAGAAGAAATTGATAAACAGAAATTAGAAAATGAAAACTACATAAAGAGAGAAGAGATATGTCAGTGAGAGGGAGGGAAAGAGGGATGTGCTTTGGTTACATGAAGCCCTTTCATCATCAACTCCATTGCTTTCAAAGTAAAACACAAAATAGAATCAGACAAAAGCTTCCCAAGCCTTTCCCTTTTCATCATTTTTTCACAACTTGAAAAGAAATGAATCATTACTTGTTTCACAACAACAACAACAACAACAACTAGAGAGCACTTCCTTTACCTTCATCTCTATCGATGGTACCAAATACCAGAACTAGAGGGAAAATTACTTTTGAATTAAAATTAAATATATAATAATGTAAATATATAAAGAAATCAATATTCGATCAGGGATTTAACTGATTTCTCCACTTTTATATAACATAGAAGCTTCTATTGTTTCTTCTTCTTCCTTTTTTTTTTTTTAATTTTCTCTTCTGGTTTTTTTAAACAAAAGCTATTCTTCAAAGCTTCAACTGTAGTAACTGTAAATGAACATGGAAATCACAAGTGGGAGTAAATTGAAGACAGAGAAATTGTAAAAGGAAAGAACAAAAGAGAGAGAGAGAGGAGAAATGGGTTAAAGGTACAACCACCCCGACAACTGATTCCTCTACCTATTAATGATATATTTTTTTATTTTTGGGATTTTTTTTTAACAATTCTAATCTCTCTACCTATGACTGCAGAAGTCCAAAAGATTCTTCCTTCCTTCAACAATCTCATCAAAGAAATCATCAAGTTGTCCAACAATATTCTCAGCACCAGATCTCAAAACCCCAAAACATCCTTTCAAATTCTCAACTCTTTCTCTTATTCCCACTTCAGTTTCCCAATCAACAACTCCATGTCCACACTTCCTCTCCAATTCTCCTCTCAGGTCATCCAAGGCCATCTTTGATCTTCTAAATTCATACAATAACACCCCTGGTCTTGCATTCATTTGATTTATCTCAGCTGCTACTCTCTGTTGCAATCTTGCTGTTGAGATCATAAAAGCCGATCCAAAAAACAAACAACCTTCATACCCACCTCTAAGGAAACTTGATTCAGGCCAACAGTAAACCAGGCCGTACAGCAAGATCATCAGTAACAGGGAACTCACGTTTCTCATTGCATATAATACTCCTCTGAAACCATTGAATCCATTCAGTTTTGATTCGATGGATACCTTCTCATCAAATCTTAATGAAAGGTGTTGGATTCTTGTTTCCATCAAAGCTCTGTTCTCTTCTTCCAATCCGACTGCTTCTCTTCTGCAACCTGAGATTGCCCGGATCACCTGCTTCAATCACATCAATTCACATAACATAGAATCAATTTACCTATCTCAATTATTGTAAATAGTTGCAATAAGTTAAAAAAAGATTGTATTTTTGTTTAGTGGGTAAACCGTAAACCTGTCTGGATAGTTGTGGGCTAAGATTGCGATGATTATCAAGAGATGAAGTGATGTTCAAGCCGGCTGAATAGTAATTCTCCATCCCAGAAATCCCTGATTTTAAAACATGACAAGCTTCCCAAAGCCTTGAGCTTTCGTCCATGTATTCATCAAGCCATTTTTCACCGACAGGTAAATGAAGTTTTTGGACAAGAAGGGTTAGTTGAGAATGAAACGATCTAAGAAGAGAGAGTACTCTTTGAAGAAACTGGATTGACATGAAGTTGTTAGAAAGATAAACCAGTTCAAGATCATCGATCCCACGAGTAAGGGAGGAGTAGAAACCATTGACAGAGTTTGTGGAAGAAGGATCCATTTGTTTTAATAAGAGAAGAAGAATGAGAGAGTGAGGGAAGACGAGTAAGGAGAGAAAAGGTTATATAAGGAGCAGATATTTAAATTGAGAAAAGAAAAATTAAACATAATAATAATAATAAAAACAATACTAATAACAATTAATAACAAGGAGAAGAAGAGAAAGAAGAATGATATGGTAAAGAAAATAGGGAATATCTTAGAAGCTCAGGTTTCTAAGGTTGAAAAGGATTGTAGGGAGTAATGATGGGTGTTTCCTATAGAGGGGAAAGGATGATTGGTAATATGCCATTTTCATTGTTTAATGGGAAGAAAGGAAGAGAAAAAGAGAAACCCAAAATATCAAAAATTAAAAAAAAAAATTGAACAAAAATTTAGAAGAGTTGAAAATTTTTTAAGTTAATTAAGCCTTTAAAAGACAAGAAATTCTTTTCATGAGCTACCCATTTTTGTTTTAAAAAATATTTTCATGAACAAACAAATATCATATTTATGTAAAATATATAACAAGTGGGATTTTAATAGTGCTAATAATGTTAATAGTTGGCATTGTTCTATTACGATAAGAATAGAATGAATGAATGATGTTATTGGGTTGCAAAAAGTTTGACTGAATTGACTAAGATTCTCTGTTTCTGCTTCTAGCAATTTCTATATTCTAAATCTTCTTCAGTTTTCTTCTTCTTCTCGTTCTTCTTCTCTTTTGAATTGAGTGCTGTCTTTGGCTTCTTCTTCCCCCTTTTCTTCCTCGAGCAACTGACTTTGATGCTTTGCTTCCCCTTTCCTTTCCTTCTATTTTATTGAAATTTGTGGTTTTATTTCTCCTAGATATTTCTTGTGCTCTTTGATTTTATCAAAAAGGGTAATTGAAATCATGAGGTTCCTTGTATATACATATATGCTTTTTCTCTACCTTCTACACTGCAAAATCAAGTCTTTTTAGGCCATCTATATGTATATTCTTTTTGAAATATTAATTTCTACAAGCAAGTGAGCAACCACTTTTTTTTTTATTTTTTAAAAAAAATTAAAAATAAGAGAGTGAATAAAATATAAATATATTTTTAACTTCTTATTTATCTCTAAAATTAATGAATAAAGCACCACATTGCGTTTTGATCCATTCAAAAATCTAAATAACTCCAAATTGGTATATGTTTTTAACGAAGGGACCCATCAAACGGTGGAACTCAAAACAGTTAATTCTCATTCCGTTTGCATGATTTGTTAATTTTTTTTGGTTTGTCATGAAATATAATTTTTTTTTCTTTTGGGTCCCCAAGTTTTTGCATTTGACCAAATTGGTTCCTAATGATTGATTGGCCCTAGTTATTAATCAACGGCAAAAGCAGGTCTAAAGGCGTGGCTTGTAGTAGTAGTAGTTGGTGTTATTTTGTTGATATATAAATAATTATTTAATTTTTCTTCCTTTATTCTTTAAGCAAACCTTATAAAAATTAGGTTATTTTAAATCCTTTTTATTATTTAATTATTTAATTCATTCTCCTTTTTACTACTTAGGACGGTGTGGGACCATGAAATCTTGTATATTGGGTTAGGTTTCAATTTCTATGAAAAATTTTATTAAAAAAAAAAAGAAAAATGAAAATTGATTTAGTCGTATGCTCGTGGGTTTTTGGAGAACGAGAATATCTTAAGAGTATGTTGGTCTTTTAAGATTTCATTGGAAAGTGAAGAGGAATTAAGGTCCATTATTTAAGGGCACTTCATCTATCTAGGTACTCCCACTTACCTTTAATCTTGTAGGGGTACCCCTTATTCTTAAATCTTAGAGCACCTTAAAAAGTTACATATTCTTATTCTTTCTTGGCCAAAAGGGACTATTGGGTTTTGTTTTCTTCTTCTCTATTGCTTTTGGCCTAAAAGGATAGCTCAATTTACTTGGGAAAACAAATTCTCAACTTAATTTCTATCAATATATATACATTTATATAGCCTAAAAACAAATTCTTGTATAAGTTTCTATCCATATATATATATACACATTTGTATGATCGGTATTCTAAGAATATAAATTTTTAATTTTTAAAATAAATAGAATTTAATAATTATACTTAACATTAAATTTCATGAGTTTATGTATATATATGTGAATTAATAAATCCTTGTTTTATCTTAAAATAATTTAACTAATTAAACTAATTGACACTCAAAATATTATTTTAAATGAGGAGGAAGAAGATAAAAATTGGTAAAGTAATTGACAATTTGCTTTTATTTAAATATAATTTTTTTAATCTAAAAAATAATGAATGTAAAATTAAAAAAAAATATATAACATAGGTTGGAATTTTTTTTAATTTTAAAAGTTATTTAAATTATAAAGGGAAAATGATATTTTTCCCTTTTTTTTAAAAAATATTATCCAAATTATATTTAATTTTGCAACCTAATTTTAAAACAGTGACTTATACATTAAAATAGAGATCCTTTTGAAAATTGTGTAAGGTTGATATCTTGCTGTTTTTGCCTAGCAAACAAAAGGATTTCCAAAAATCTATATATTGCTTAGCAAGATAAGGTAGGTCTAGATTTGAGATCCATGGGTAGGTAAGGATTTGTTTGGTCATCTTTAGTAAACCAAAAAAAATACAAAACAAAACAAAAGCGCTTCTCATAAGAAGTATAAAAGAAAGTATGTGTTTTTTACAAAGTTTGTTCCAACTAATGAAAGACATATTTGGTATTGATAATATATTTATTATAAAATAAAAATAAAAATATTAAATTTTAATTATATATATATATATTATATACGTAAAAAATCTTAATTATTTAATCGGGAACAAATATTTAGCAATAGTTATATCTAAAAAATAATTCAGATAAAACTTACGACTTAATTCTCTAAATATTTTAATAAGAAGAATCTAATGACTCGAATTCGGGACAGACGTTAAATAATTATCATATCAAATTTTTATCATCAAATCATTCTTAAAGAGGTTAAAAAATTTATATTACCAATTATTTTTAACATCTTTTTTTTATTTTTTTTTATTTTTAGAGTCGGTAATACTAAATATCCCATAAATTACCTAGCAATAAAATTTATAAAATAATCCATAATTATGAAATTAACCTAAGTCAATGCAATGGACGGCTAGATTTGCATGGTTACCAACATCCCTATCATCCCATCATGAAATAATTAATTTTCCCTGGTCAGAGAATGTTTCATTTTCTTCTTAATGGCCTTAGATGGATACAGCTGGATGGTCCAGACTCCAGAGCCTCTAACAAATGAAAAGGATATAAAGGAATAACTGTTTATATTTAATAATTATTTTATTATTTATTTCTATTTTTTTAAATATTTGAATAATAAAATATTATTATTAATAATAAAAATTTATCTAAATCTAATAAGGGATGATTGAGACTTGAGACTTTTGATGTATGCCTGCCTGCCTGCCTGCCTTGCCTTGATAGTCTTTGCAACCTACTTATCAATTTAGTTCCCAATTAAATTAGGGTTTATATGGGAGTGGGATGACTCGTACTTCTTTTCATTGTTAGTGTTGATGTTTAATGAATATAAAAGTGCTTCCTAAAAAAAGCTATTTATCAATTATTATAATTATTTATTTATTTATTTAAAAAAATACTTCTAAAAAAATACCAAATGAATCTTTCTTCTTCTTCTTTTTTCTTTATTTTGATATTTCAATTTTTTTTTTTTCATTTTTGAATTCTTTGTGTAATGATTGATAGCCCATCAATTAGCTAGCTATAAGTATCTAATAAAGAAAGGTTCGACAAGGGCAGAAAACAAAGGACTACAAGTATTCAACGAAACTGTTGGTTGATACCTTTGCTTTAAAGATATCATAAGACTCTTAACTACACATACAATAATGGAGAATTTAAACAGTTGTCTTATCGGAAATAATTTTTAATTTAATTTTTTTAATAATTTAAAATATTCAAATTTTATCTGAGGGATCTTATTCGATTAATTTTCATAAAGATATTAACTGAATATATTACTATTAAGATATCTTATTTAAATTATAAATAATTGATTAAAATCGAACTCAAAATATGCATTCAAATCACATATCACAAACTCAATCTATCATCATCAGATTATATTAAATAATTTTTAATTTAATTCTTAATTATATATAAAATAATAATTAAAAATTTATAATCCTATATCATTAAGTTATATTGCATATAATTATTTGGGACAACATATTTTATTTTAGTTCTCAAAATTTGCCAGACATAGCTTTAATAACGGAGAATTTAAACAGTTGTGTTGTCTGAAATTCATTTTTAATTCTATTCTCAATTATACATATATAATGATAATTAAAAATTTATAACACTGTATCATTAATTTATATTGCATCTAATTATTTGTGACAATAATATTTTAGTCCCTAAGATTTGCCAAAATAATGTTTAAGAACATAAATTAATAAAAAATAATATTAGTCATCCCAAAGGCATTTATTGAATAATGAAAGATTGTCAGAAATAACTGGAAAACTTGTAAAAATTTATTATTCAGTAAATATATACTAATTCACTTATAATATTATTTGAGTTAATTTTAGAATTAAAAATTTAATAAATTAGTTCTTAAAATTTACTAAAATAATAAATTAATCAGACTTTAGTTATTTTTTTTAAAATAAATTAATTCTTATAAGGTTTAATTTTTTAAAGATAATTTAGTCAAACCTTATGAATTAAAATATTACTACCTGTAATTATTTTTAAACTGAAACATTTTTTGTTTTATAAATTACAAATTATATACATAATTTATAGTAATTTGATACTAAATTACTAAGAATTATATATAAAATTTATAATTTTGAATGTATTGTTGTGAGTTTATGTATGAAAAAGGATATATATTCTTAAAATTTAATCAAATACACATTTTAAGACCCCCACTTCTTTAAAAAAGTTTTTAATTAAAATTTTTTGTATTTTTTATCATAATAATATTTTAATTATAATTATTTTAAGAGTTAATTAATCTATTATATTATTTTTTAATATATGAATTAAATTAATAAATTAAAATTTTAAAGAATATTTTTAAACTAATAAAATTAAACGAAAGGTTGAACATATGTTAGGAATATTTTATATTCTATATTTCATATTAAATATGGAGAAATGGATGGTGGGTCCATGAAAATTGAATCAAAATCAATCAACACCACCCATTTTGTTAAAAGGTAAAAGTAAGTGTTTTATTGTCTAAAGCTAAGGTGAAACTTTGAAACTGTTAAAAAAATAAATAATATGGACACGTGGCAGTTCTAAAACTACATAACCGGATCATCATCATCATCATCATAGCATCAACCTTCTAAAGTTTGTTTCTCTTTTTCTTTTGGGCACTCAATTGCCTTTTACTATTTCTAAAGTTTTTAAAATAATCTATGATATTAATTTTCAAAAAATAATCAATGATATTATTATGGACAACAAATATAATATATTGACTTTTAGAAAAAAAATATATAAAAAAAAGAAGGCAAAGAAACAAAACAAATATTCCACAACCAAATGTTGTTTTATACAAATGTAGAATAATGATTCAAGTGGGTTGAGTAATTTATTTTGGGATTTTTTATTGTTTAAAAAAAATTTAAATCAATACTTTATCATAGAAAATTTAATAAATAATTGTATAATTAATATTTTGAAGTTGATATTTTATTTTTTTATAGTTTTGAAATATAAAGAATTTATTATAATCTAGACTTGGATAACACATAAATAATAATATTTCACACAAGGAGATCGACACCAGTACTCCTATCATTTGATGTCAGTTCATATATATATATCCAACCATTTAGAATGACATTATTTCCTTAAAATTTTAGTTAATAACATTTAACCCTCATTTCAAAAGTCGTTTTGACTATTAAAAATAAAATATAATTATGCAACCCAAGGGAGGGTCGGTATAAATTGAGTTTCTCTAAATTTAATACAATTAATTAATTCTCTCACTATCACAAATATAACTATCATAATAAATAACAATTATAATTCAAATAAATTTAAGAGATAAGGGAAGAAAAAATCAAACACAAGATTTTTATAACAGTTTGACACAAATTTTAATCTACATTTAAGTCGTAGAGTTTTACTTAAAGATTTTTACTAAATAAGTTTTGCAAACCTAAGGTTTTAACTTTATACTGAGGAGATTTTTTGCTTTTCTTCAAATTTTTTTCAATAATTTCACTCAAATCATTTAAACTTACAAATACGAAGTAAAAGATCTACTTCTTTCATATCGTTTTGAGTAGAAAAATATATAGAACAATTTACACTTTTTTGAAAATTCGCTTAGAAGGGAGGAGTTGTACAAATAAAGTGTTAGGGTTTTTAATTTATAATTTTTTATAATTTATAAGATCAAATGTGTTTGTGAACCTTAGGATATTAAAAGAATTTGTACTTGTTATCCATAAAATAAAATGAGAAAAAAGTTGTTTTTATACTTAGGATTAGAAAACTAGCGTTTAGCAACATAAAATACTCATTGCATTCAAAATTTTCAAACTTTCGATCGACTACTTTGACACTTTTGATCAACAAAAAATTGCAAGCTCTCTATCTTAAAATGTGCAACACTTTTGGTCGATAGAGACTTGAATGGTAACTTTAAAAACCTTGTAATTTAGTCCAATCTTACATAATTTTAAAAATCTTGCAATTTAACCCTTTTTTTTGGATTTAGAAGTCTTACAATTTAGTCCCTGATTTTATATAGTTTTGAACTAGTTTAAAAACTTTGCAATTTGGTCCAAATTTTGACAACTTAAAAAAAATTACAATTTGGTCTTAGTTTTGACAACTTTAAAAACATTTGAAATTATTCTAAGAAAAATATTTTAACTCATAAAGAAAAATATTTTAAAGTTTACTAAATGACAAAAGTATAATCACTTATACAAGTATACATAAAAAAGATTTATAAGAAAATACCATAGGTTTGGGTCACGATTCTTTAAGTTTTGATCCCTTAAACCTTTTAAAATTTGTTTTCCTTGACTTGATTATGTTAATGATGTATGCTTTACTACTATTTATGTTATTGATTTTGAATATTTTGTATTAAATTACTGTTTGTAATATACAATGTATACATTAATTAATAAAAAAATTTCATATTCATATATATATATATATATATATATATGCTGTTTCTTCGTCCTAATCATACTAATAATAGAGAATATGTAATGCTTTTCATT